>BKCH01002238.1:0-63450 GCA_008635985.1 Ficus erecta | reverse complement strand
CAGGAGACTCTAAGCGATTGAAACCAATTGAGAAGAAAGGTCACTCATATAACATTGCACAAACTAATTTTAACAGACTAGATACACAATTAATAGAAAAGTGTGAGAGACTGCCTCTATTGTTAAAAATAAAAGCAAACTTATAACGATAAAATACAATACCTATAAGATAAAAATCATATCATATTTATTTTAAATAAACATTATCACAAAAAATGAAAAAAAATTCCTTACCACATATGTAATACTTTGGGTAACAAATCAATCAACAAGACCAAGTCATCCCAACCATTAAATCCAAAAAAAAATCCTCGTATTTTCTTGTTTTATTATTATTTTGCAATTGGGTTAGGCAGCTATTCACCAAAAAAAAAAAAAAAAAATAGACAGCTGGCCTTCAACTACGAGCAGCCCTCATAGCTGACCAGCTCCATCCATTAGCCCTCCGTCACTTTCCATGGGTGCAGATCTGTCGCTATCAGTCGTCTTCAATCAAAATCCAAAAAAATCCTCGTATTTAATTGTTTTATTAATTATTTACACACCCCACTTAATTTTTGACATATTTTTATTAATTAGATTCATTATAAAAAAATCCTCAAATAAAATGACGTAAAAGGACAGCTATTATGGATTTAATTATGTAATTAGAATTATCATAAAAAAAATAATTCATTGATATTTTTTTTTTTTCACACGCACGTTTGTATCAAATCCCCATATAAACAACCTATAAACCGTACTGCTTTGAAACTTATTCAAAACCCCTAATTTTCACTCGTCAATGAATACACTGAAAAATTACATTGAGATATGTTAATCTTCTTCGTTATCGCTTCACCGTTGCCTTTTTTGGATATTTGAATTTTGGTTTTTTACGTTGATTCTTGATTGGTTTGTTAGACACAAAATTATGTATTTATTGTCTTATTTATATATATTTATTGAATGGCTTTTTGCTGGGTTAACACGCTAGTTTTATCGTTTGGTTTTTGTTAGTGTATTGCCAAAAAAAAAAGGTAAATTGGCTTCATTTTTTGATGTCTTGTTGGTATTGTTCTTAATACCTTTTCCTTGCTTTTCTTGTCCCTCTAAATGTCGGATCTACTTGTTTGTACATAATAAATTATTATTTGCTTATTCTTATTATTATTATTATTTTGAATTAACACATATGACATAAATCAATAGACGCACCAAGATATCCTAATTAGATCAGTACCTTTCTAGCTTCCTCATTACTTTCCTAACGCTTCAAAGCTTATTAATAAAAAAAAAAACAAAAGTTACAAAAGATTCATATTATGAAGGAAAAATAAATAACAAAATGAAACAACAAGACACAACCTAGCAAATGAGAAAACTAACCATAAGGCAGTCACATAGGATAAAGCTTAAACTCTCTCCTCTTCTTTACTATTTCCTCTCTGTTTTTTTTTTAGAGATACTTTATGTTTTCTTTTTTAGAATGAAAATATTTCTTTTTTTTTTTTAATCTAGATTTGTTAATTTATTTATAACAAAATAAATTAAATTTAAAATAAAATGGGTGTATGAGAGAGTTAAATGTTATTATATTAAAAGTATTTGTAAAATGATAGATTTACTATGTTTATATAATGAAACATTTATTAGGTGGGGATTTATCATTAATATATGTGTGCAAATATAACCACTCATATTTCATTAGGCAAATAATTTGAATTTTAAGAAATAAAATAATTTTATTAAAAATATAATCATTAATAAGCCTATTGGCTTAATCGAAAATTTTTTTGGCCCCCCTGCCAATAAATCCCGACTCCGTTACTGTGTGGCATCAAGGTTTGGATCACAAATTACAACTCAAGTTTTGTCTTTTCTTTTCCTTTTTCTTTTTTTTTTTTGAAAATTTAACCTCAATTTCAATATTCACGTTACTATATTACAGTTTTAAAACTCAAATTTTAAAAGACCATATTAAATACAAGTTCAAATGAGATGTTTTTTTTTTTCAAATTATATAGAATTTCGAAACGAATAAAACAATCTTTTTATTTTTTTTCCGAACACATTTTAAATTTTACTCTTTTAACGTAGTAATTCAAACGCTTCACTAAATATAAAATTCAATTCAAATTTAATTTTACAATTTAAACCTTATCACTTAACACATGCCAAGTCTTCAAAATTTGTCTTTGAGGGTCCCCCCTCCCGTTTCAGATGCAATAATGTAGGTAAGAGAAACTTATCAAATGTAGGTAAGAAAACAACAATTATGTACTGAATGAGTGGCCGACATCGTAAACAGACAAATGATCCAACTTTTCCACATGGTGACGAAAAACTTAAGAAGGCCAATTTCGAAGAATTTTGAAAGAATCTTTTGCATTGTTTGGTGAGATTGAAGAAGAATTTCAAGGATATGTGGTAATTATTTATACAAATATTATATTGTCCGGTAATGAAATTTATTAGTAATTTTATTAGGAGGTAAAATAATCTTTTCATACATAAATAAGGGAGAGAACTTGGATCATTTCGTTAGTAAAAAGATATAAAATGATAGGTCCGGAAAGAGTCTCTCCTCCAGCTATCCACCTCTCGCCTCCCTCATCTCTTCCCACCAAACAAATAGTGGATTGCACCCCTCATTCCCCTTCTCTCCTTTCACCGTCACTCATTCTCTCCCTTCCGAAAAAAAAAAAAAAAAAAAAAAAAAAAAAAAAGACCCCTTAGTGATAAATATCCCTATAAAGTCAATACATATTTTTAATATATTTTTATCCTGCAAGAAAATTATCTTAAAATCATTAAGAATACTCATACTCTCACATATCTATAAATTAAAATATTTTTTTATGAAATAATTAAAAAAAAATACACCACATAAAATGTGAATAATATTTTAAAAAAATCCTAAGAAAAAATTCTAAATTGTTCTTCATCAATTTCTTTTCTTAAGAAATTTTTATAATTACTTGAAAATTTTCAATGGAGGATTCAAGTGAAATAAAAATAAAAGAAATATGTCTCTTGAATAGCCAACAACTATTGAAATGTTTTTTTTTTCCTTTTCTTTTAGTATTTGAAAATGGTTTTCCGGGTTTTTTAAATGATTTATTCTTTTTATTTATTTTTTCTTGCTATGTTCGTTTACATAATTATATATTTATGTATTTTTTTAAATGCAGTATGTTAATTCTTGATTTTTGATTTAGACATTACTTGAATTTTTCTTCTTTACTGTTTCCTCCCTCATTCTTCTCTCTTTTAGAGATACTTTATGTTTTTTTTTAGAATGAAAAAATATATATATATATATATTTTTCTTATTGGGATTTGTTGATTTATTTCTAACAAAATAAATTAAATTCAAAATAAAAATGGGTGCATGAGAGAGTTACATGTTGTTATATAAAAAATATCTATAAAAGGACATGTATACTATGTTTATATTAGGAAACAGTTATTAAGTGGAGATATTTATTAATATTATATGTGTAAATATAATCACTCACATTTTATTATTGGACAAATAATTAGATTTTAAGAAATAAAATAATTTATTAAAAACATAAACATTAATGGGTCTAGTGGCTTAGCCGAAATTTTTTTTTTTGGTGCCCCTGCCAATAAATCTCGACTCTGTCACTGTTTGGCATGAAGGTTTGGATCACAAATTACAACTCAAGTTTTGTCCTTTTTTTTCCCTGAAATTCAACCTCAATTTCAATATTCATGTTACTATTACAGTTTTGAAACTCAAATTTTAAAAGACCATAGTAAATACAAGTTCAAACAAGATGTTTTTTTTTTTTTTTTTTTTCAAATTATATAGAATTTTGAAACGAATTAAACAAGTTCTTTGTTTTTTTTCCGAACACATTTTAAATTGATTACTCTTTTTTAACTTGGTAATTCAAACGCATCACCAAATGTAGAATTCAATTCAAATTTTAATATTTTTTTTTTTCTGAAAATTCAACCTCAATTTCAATATTCATGTTACTATTACAGTTTTAAAATTCAAATTTTAAAAGACCATAGTAAATACAAGTTCAAACAAGATGTTTTTTTTTTTCTTCAAATTATATAGAATTTCGAAACGAATTATACAAGTTCTTTATTTTTTTTCCGAACACATTTTAAATTAATTATTTTTTTTAACTTAGTAATTCAAACGCATCATCAAATATAGAATTCAATTCAAATTTAAATTTTATAATTTAAACCTCAGCACCTAACCCGTGTCAAGTCTTCTAAATTTGCTCCCCCTCCCCCGCGCCCGCCCCCCGGGGCGTTTCAGATGCAATAATGTAGGTAAGAGAAACTTATCAAAATGTAGGTAAGAAAACAACAATTAATTATGTACTGAATGAGTGGCCTACATCGTAAACAGACAAATGATCCGACTTTTCCACATGGTGACGAAAACTTCAGAAGGCCAATTTCGAAGAATTTTGAAAGAATCTTTTGCATTGTTTGTAGAGATAGAAGAAGAATTTCAAAGATATGTGGTAATTATTTATACAAATATTATATTGTCCAGTAATGAAATTTATTAGTAATTTATTAGGAGGTAAAATAATCTTTTCATACTTAAATAAAGGAGAGAACTTGTATCATTTCGTTAGTAAAAAGATACAAAATGATAGGTCCAGAAAGAGTCTCTCCCTCCATGTCCACCTCTCCCCTCCCTCATCTCTTCCCACCAAACAAATAGTGGATTGTACCCCTCATTCCCCTTCTCTCCCTTCATCGTCACTCATTCTCTCCCTTCCAAAAAAACACCCCCCACCCAGTGATAAATATTGATAAATATCCCTAGAAAGTCAATACATATTTTAATATATTTTTATCCTACAAGAAAATTTTCTTAAAATCATTAAGAATACTCATATTCTCACATATCTATAAATTAAAATATTTTTTATGCAATAATTAAAAAACATACACCATATTAACCATAAAATGTGAATAATATTTTTAAAAAATCCTAAGAAAATATTCTAAATTGTTCTAAACTCTAAATTGTTCTTTTTCAATTTCATTTCTTAAGAAATTTTTATAATTACTTGAAAATTTTCAATGGAGGATTCAAGTGAAATAAAATAAAAGAAAAATGTCTCTTGAAGAGTCAACAACTATTGAAATACTTTTTCTTTTCTTTTCTTTTAGTATTTGAAAATGGTTTTCTGTGGTTTTTAAGTGATTATTCTTTTTATTTATTTTTTTCTTACTATGTTCGTTTAAATGATTGTATATTTATGTATTTTTTTAAATGCAATATGATATTTCTTGATTTTTGATTTAGACATTGCTTGAGTTTTCTTCTTTACTATTTCCTCTCTCTCTCTTTAAAGATACTTTATGTTTTCTTTTTTAGAATGAAAATATATCTTTTTTTTTTTCTTATTTTGATTTGTTAATTTATTTCTAACAAAATTAATTAAATTCAAAATAAAATTGGGTGTATGAGAGAGTTAATTGTTGTTATATAAAAAATATCTATAAAAGGATATATTTACTATGTTTATATTAGGAAACAGTTATTAAGTAGAGATATTTATTAATATTATCTGTGTAAATATAACCACTCATAGTTTATATTGGACAATAATTTGGGTTTTAAGAAATAAAATAATTTTATTAAAAATATAAACATTAATGGTCTAGTAGCGTACCCGGAAATTTTTTTTTAGCCCCCCTACCAACAAATCCTAGCTTCATTACTGTTTGGCACCAAGGTTTGGATCACAAATTACAACTCCAGTTTTGTCCTTTTTTTTTTTCCTGAAAATTCAACCTAAATTTCAATATTCGCATTACTATTACAATTTTGAAATTCAAATTTTAAAAATCCATAATAAATACAAGTTCAAATGAGATGTTTTTGTTTTTCAAATTATATAGAATTTCGAGATGAATAAAACAAGCTCTTTATTTTTTTTTCGAACACATTTTAAAGTTTTACACTTTTTAACTTTCGTGATTCAAACACCTCTCCAAATGTAGAATTCAATTCAAATTTAAATTTTCCATGAATTTAAATTTTAGCACCTAAAACATGTGAAGTCTTCTAAATTTGTCCATCGATCTAAGGGTTCTTCGCTGCCGCCGCCCATGCAATAATGTCGGTAAGAGAAACTTATCAAAATGTAGGTAAGAAAACAACAATTAATTATGTACTGAATGAGTGGCCTACATCGTAAACAGACAAATGATCCGACTTTTCCACATGGTGACGAAAAACTGCAGAAGGCCAATTTCAAAGAATTTTGAAAGAATATTTTGAATTGTTTGGGGAGATACAAGAAGAATTTCAAGGATATGTGATAATCTTTTATATAAATATTATATGTCCAGTAATGAAATTTATTAGTTATTTTATTAGGAGGTAAAATAATCTTTTCATACTTAAATAAGGGAGAGAACTTGTATCATTTCGTTAGTAAAAAGATAAAAATGATAGGTCCGGAAATAGTCTCTCCCTCCATCTGTCCGCCTCTCCCCTCCATCATCTCTTCCCACCAAACAAATAGCGGATTGTACCCCTCATTCCCCTTCTCTCCTTCACCGTCACTCATTCTCTCCCTTCCCAAATAAATAATAAATAAATAAAGACCCTTAGTGATAAATATTAATAATATTCTTATAAAGTCAATACATATTTTTAATGTATTTTTATTCTACAAGAAAATTATCTTGAAATCATTAAGAATATTCATATCTCACGTATCTATAAATTAAAATACTTTTTTATGAAATAATTTAAAAACATACACCACATTAACCATAAAATGTGAATAATATTTTAAAAAAATCCTAAAAATATATTCTAAATTGTTCTAAACTCTAAATTGTTCTTTATCAATTTCTTTTCTTAAGAAATTTTTAGAATTACTTGAAATTTTCAATGAAGGATTCAAGTGAAATAAAAACAAAAGAAAGATATTTCTTGAAAAGCCAACAACTATTGAAATATTTTTTTTTCTTTTAGTATTTGAAAATGGATTTCTGTGGTTTTTAAATGATTATTTTTATTATTTTTTTCTTCCTATGTTCGTTTATATGATTGTTATTTATGTATTTTTTTTAAAATGCAGTATGATATTTCTTGATTTTGATTTAGACATTACTTGAGTTTTTCTTCATTACTATTTCCTCTCTTTCTCTCTCTCTCTAGAGATACTTTATGTTTTCTTTTTTGAATGAAAATATATCTTTTTTTCTCATCTAGATTTGTTAATTTATTTCTAACAAAATAAATTAAATTCAAAACAAAAATGGGTTTATGAGAGAGTTAAATGTTGTTATAAAAAATATCTATAAAAGGATATATTTACTATGTTTATAATAGGAAATAGTTATTAAGTGGAGATATTTATTAATATTATATGTGTAAATATAACCATTCATAGTTTATTATTGGACAAATAATTTGGATTTTAGGAAATAAAATAATTTTATTAAAAACATAAACATTAATGGGTTTAGTTTAACCCAAAATTTTTTTTTGGCCCCCCCTGCCAACAAATCCTAGCTTCGTCACTATTTGGCACCAAGGTTTGGATCACAAATTACAACTCAAATTTTGTCTTCTTTTTTTTTTTTCCCTAAAAATTCAACCTCAATTTCAATATTCACATTACTATTACAATTTTGAAACTCAAATTTTAAAAATTCATAATAAATACAAGTTCAAATGAGATTTTTTTTTCAAATTATATAGAATTTCGAGATAAATAAAACAAGCTCTTTTATTTTTTTTCCCCGAACACACTTAAAGTTTTACACTTTTTAACTTTCATGATTTAAACGCCCTCCAAATGTAAAATATAATTCAAATTTAAATTTGACATGAATTTAAATTTTAGCACCAAACACATGTCAAGTCTTCTAAATTTGTCCCTTTGAGGGTCCGCCCCCCCCCCCCCCCTCTCCGGGTTTCAGATGCAATAATGTAGGTAAGAGAAACTTATAAAATGTAGGTAAGAAAAAACAATTATGTATTGAATGAGTGGCCTACATCGTAAACAGACAAATGATCCAACTTTTCCACATGGTGACGAAAAACTTCAGAAGGCCAATTTCAAATAATTTTGAAAGAATCTTTTGCATTGTTTGGGGAGATACAAGAAGAATTTCAAGGTTATGTGATAATTATTTATATAAATATTATATTGTCCAGTAATGAAATTTATTAGTAATTTCAACTTGTTATCTCCTTTATTTATCATTGGGAGCTAATACTTTGGATAGTGCCCAGTCTGCCCAATCGAAGAAGGCACGTTCATGATCCTACACCCACAAAAAATAAATAATTATAATTATAATAATTAAGCAATTAAACTTATTAGAGTTTATATAGATAAAGAATTGTGTGTAAAACTAAAACCTCACCCTTTAGTTTTATATATTCATAATATTGAATTTTTATATTCATTTTTATCCTAGAATTTTCAAATTGACAAGGGGATAGGACGAGATAACAC
Source organism: Ficus erecta (assembly GCA_008635985.1). Classification (NCBI taxonomy): domain Eukaryota; kingdom Viridiplantae; phylum Streptophyta; class Magnoliopsida; order Rosales; family Moraceae; genus Ficus; species Ficus erecta. The sequence goes on along the minus strand of BKCH01002238.1, from coordinate 54,973 downwards.
GAATAATCTTTTTTTTTTTAATTACCGAAACTAATGTATTGTAGCTAAGTAAAAATAATTAGAACGCTCGTCTATTTATATTGTTTGTACGTAGTTTGGCACAATAGAAGGACATCATCTAATTGCATTGTTAATTTTATAGGTTAAAAATTTCTGAAGAAATAAGTTTTTTCGTCCCCTTAAAAGATTAAAGATACATAAGAAGACGACAATATACTCTTATGAAGATCAAAACCTTGAAGTGGATATTGCTCAAACGTTCAATAATCATACACTTGCTTAAAAAGATATGGAAATTAATTATAGTTTCGAATTCTTGGATAAAGTGACAGAACTTGATATTGAATGAAAAAAAAAAAAAAAATTAAGGAAGATCCTGATAACAAAGAACCCAAAAAGAATGCGTCATATTATCACCTTATAGTGCAAAAGGTTTTGTCATTGGTTCTCTAATGCCATCTTATGTTTATTTTTGTCCAGTTTCAGTACCAGAGACAAAGTCGTGAACCAATGTCAACAAAATAAACTAGCTTACCTATTATAGAAATTAAATAATTTAACGTTATCATTAAGTAGGGTGCCGGTAATGAGAAACTATGATTAATGATTCGGGTGATGGATAACTTTATTTTAAGTCTCAATTGTAAAGGCTTGTTCCTATCAATATAGTACTCAATTTAAAATTAGCACCGGGTGTGGGTGGCCTAGCTATTAAAGGACCAGAATTTGCAGTTTTAAATTGGAGGTACCTTTGTTTCCATTGCTTTGACACTGGTAGTATTGTAAATGATTTGCCGACACTAAAAACACATTATCTGGTCACCAGAATATTTCATTTCTTGTTTTCCTCTTGGTTCTTCTCACCTCTATATATTAAGATCCGAAATTTGAGCTTTTTAAAAGGTACTTTCTGTGGCTGTCTTTTCATTTTACATTGGGAATAGAAAGTTTATCAATTTCTTTTTCCAGAGATATGTTTACTAATAACCTTTATAATTCTTTTTTCTTTTCAAAAATTTTTTTGTAGTGCTGGCAGAAGATAGATCTAGATTTATATATATATATATATATTTATATATATATATATATATATGTATATATGTTAAGTCATCCTCAGTTAACTATAGGATGGTGTATTTGCAAATTTTTTTCGTTTTTTCGTTTTTCTTTTTCTTCATTTTTTTAATTTATTATTTATTTATTTATTAGGTAGGTGCGAAAGAAAATGTCTGATGAAGTCCACAGTCACGGGGTGGAAGGCATAGAAACTCGAGAGGAGATCAAGCAATTAGCTGAGATATCAGCATCGAAGAGTCAAGCTAACACAAACCACAATGAAGTTCTTTTGGATATTCGAGATGAGGCACTGCTTAAAGATTTAGGACGACTGCAAGAAGAACTTTTCGCAACAGAGAGCCAAGAAAACAGAGTTGAGATAAAAAGGATTCCAGAGATCATGCAGAGAAATGTGAACTTTGCAGAGTATTTTGAGCCAAGGAAGTGGACAATCGGTCCGATTCATCATAACAAATTTTTTAATGATGAAAAAAAGCGTAAATTGGCAGCACTTTTCATTTCCGAAAGCGGCAGTACAAGGGAAGTTATACTCAAAGACTTCAAGAGTAGGATGACAGACATAAGGACGTGCTTTGATGAGGTCATGATTTTTAAATTTAAAGATGAGGAATTGATGAGGTTTTTGTTCGTGGATGGGTGTGCAATGCTAGGGTTCATACACGGCTACGTGAACCAGAGGTTAAACGTGGTTGGCATCAGTGATGCACAAGCAGCTGAAATGGCGCGGGATTTGCTTTTGCTAGAGAACCAAATACCATTTCAAGTCCTTGAGGTGCTGATTCGCTTGGGAAACGAAAATCTGAAGAATAGTTTCCTAATATTCATTTCTCTTATTTGTCAGAATACTTTTCCAAGGCAGTCTCCCGAGTACTTGTATGCATATTTGGAAAAATATTGTTTCTCCCTGGAAAGAAACGAGCAGAATCAAAAGGCAGTTCACCTTCTTGACGTTTTTAGAGAAGCACTCATATTCAACCCTCCTTTGTCTGATCCCTTTGGTTACATGCTAACTCTCATTCGTCGAACCTTCTGGATTTTATGTTCTTGTGGTTGTGTAGCAATTTATTATTTTCTGGACCGCTTCAAACAAGAATATCATTCCACCATCAGGGGGACTAAGGAGTTTTTCCACAGTGTTCAGGAACTTAAAGCAGCACGGATAAAGTTTAAGCCAAGTCATTCTTTGAGAACCATAACTTTTCGTTATCGATTCTATTTTAGACCTCAGCTGATGCTTCCCACATTAATTGTAGATGATTCAACGGCATCTAAGTTGCTTAATCTCGTCGCCTATGAGATGTGGTTATCTGAATCTCATCGAAATAGAAAACATTGGGTCACATCTTACGTGAACTTGCTAGATTCACTTGTTGATAACGAACAAGACATTAAGAACCTAAGGGCAGCTGATATTCTTCGGAACACTCTCAGTACTGATTTACGTGCGGCTGAATTGATCAATGAACTAGGCACTGGATGCGTTGCACCAACTGAAGATGCTTATATTGGTGTCAAGAATAATATAGTAAAGCATTACAGAACAACGTGTTCGATCTGGATGGCTCAATTCTGCAGTACCCACTTCAGTACCCCATGGACTATTACCGCTCTCTTTGCCGCTACAGCGGTACTCGTATTAACCGCTATTCAAACTTGGTACGCCGTGAATCCAAAAAGTGAAAGGTACAAAATACTTCATAACTTTCCCAATTTACTAATAGCTGATTTCATTTCAAATGTTTCAGTTTGCTCACCAACATGCTTCTTTGACAATCTAATCCAGGGACACCGGATTACCGCAATGGGGCAAACTAAACCGACTCCAGAGATGTTTGATTCTTTCTAGTATCTGCCATATGTGGAGTTGAGCTTACTGATTCCCTGCATCCTTCTATATCGTTGTCGAGTCGGAATTGCCAAGTCCGTGTCAAGACAGTCTTTGGGAAGATCTATCATTTGTTTTCCTCTGTTTCTTTTTCCCTTTTTTTTTCGATGAACTATCAATATTGTTACTACTTCTGTTGTTTGCTTCAAATTTGTTGTCTCTTTTCCTTTGGTTTGTTTAAGTGCAATTTCTTGTGTCACTCGTTTGAGTCTTTTTGTTGAAATGGTGTTACCATTATTAATGTTTTTCTTGTTCTTTTTTTTTTTTTTTCCTCCGGCTAGAAATCTATGTATGCGTGTTGTAATTATCTCAATATTTATTCTTTCTGCTTTTCACAAAGCTCCTCTTTGGCCAATATATATATGTATAAAAGAAAGCAAGAAGAACCTAAAATTTGTGGTCCCATGGATCCGTCATAGTTGAATAAAAATCTTGAATGCTCGTATCTTATTTTTGAAGGCACGAATATCAGTCTCTAATGAATGTGTGTACATTCTAACAAGACGATCCCAAACCTCATTTGTGTTCTCATACTTTCGTGAGTCTTAATTAAAGTGTCTGTAAGATAACCCCACTTCTTTTTGCCCTTCATAATTTTCTTCATCACATATACTTCAATATGAATAGCTTTTTCCATCCAATTGCACATTGCAAAACGCATGTGTAAGCATTGGAGCTCTGTTTTCATGTGCGAAATACCAAATAAAAAATAAACAGAATAGAAAAAAAGAGAAAAAAAAACAGCTACGATTTCGTATTAATGAAGTGCTTAATGAAATATAATCATAACACATTTAATCATTCCTAATATAACTCTTAATCATTAAACATATTAATGAAGTGCTTAATGAAATGTCTTATGATTAGTTGTGGTTAGATTTGATGTGGGTCCATGAAAACACAATCTAAATTTATCAGTAAACAAAGCACCATTTGGTCTCCTCTTTCAACTTTTTCACTTTAACCTTGTGAAGAATAACTTGTTGTCTTTTTTTTTTTTCTTTTTTCTTTTTTCTTTCCGTTGGTGAGTTCTCTGATATGCTATTTGGTTTTATGTAAACTTACTCACATCAAATCCCACAAATTAAAAAAAATAAAGAAGAATAAGAAGAAGAAGAATAGAAGATCAGATCAGGGACGTGGGGAGATCACGCGGCCAAAGAAAGGAGATCGGCTATAGCTATCTTTTCTTGTACATTGACGAATAAGGGTAAAAAAATCATTAATTTATTTTTCAAGAGCAATGTGACTGCGTTGATCAATCATCCTTATTTTTTATTTTAGTTTTCTGTTTTGAGTTTTTTTTTTTTTTTTGTCTCTTTCTCTCTCTCTCTTTTTTAATTAAAGAAGCCTTAAAAATCTTCTTTGGATTTTTTTGATAAAATTTCCTAGTGCCCGCACACGATTGATCTAGAAACAGATAATTGGAAGAAAATTTTCAAAAAATTCCCCTAAACTCTATTACTAGCTAGTGTTAATATGCCTCCTGAACTATGAAAAGTGCATGTTATACCCCTAAGCTTTGACAAATATGTTAAGTTGGCCTCTGTAAAGGTTTCCTAAAAATTTAGATGAAATTGCATGTGCAATGCACATGAAAAGAGTAAATCGACAATTCATTAAAATTGTTAACTAACCCAATTGACTTTTCCTCTTAAAAAACCACCCAATTGATTTAGAGTTTTACTCATTAATTCTCAAATTAAACATAAATATTAAAGATGAAGGAAACCGTTATACATATACATGGAGAGAGAGAGAGAGACCCAAACATCCTATCGTTAGGAAGCCAGGGGGAAGAAGAGGCAAAAGCGGCGTCGTATTGACCACTTGTTCAATAGTGTAGGTAAGAGAAAACAAGTAGTAACTGAAATTGACCTTTTGTGAATTGTGTATTGATTGAATTGCAAACATTAAGAATAGACAAACGATCCAACTTACCATTTTCACATGATGAGAAAAAACATTAAAATCTCTTTGCTCAAAAAATAAAAATAAATAAAAATGAAAATGAAAATAAACCGTTCATTTTGTGAGAATTTTCCTTTTCCTTTTTTTTTTCTTTTTCCTTTTTCATTTTTGGATAAGAAAATTGTGAACGAGGTTAGTCCTCTCATTTCGCTGTTAATGATCTGCCAACACTTAAATACACATTTTTATTTAAAAAAACAAAGAATAAAAAAGCCTTACAAAGCTAAAGCAATGAAAAATAATTATTCCAGAAGCTCATATAGTTAGTAGAAATAGGGGTTCTTACACCAAATAAATTCTATTAGAAAAACCAGCCAAAATAAATAAATTATATTAGGAAGCTATTCCCAAGAAGAAGAGAAGAAGAAAGCTACTCACAATAAGAAGAAGAAGAAAGCTTTTCAGAATAAATGCTTTGCACACTCTCTTTAATATCACACTAATCCAGGGAAGACTATAATTAGAAACGTTGCTTTTGTTCGAAGTTATAAGTTCAAAACTGCTTGATTCAATTTTACTTTCAGCATTAATTAATCAGTACTTGTTCTCATCAATATTTTATTTCCGGGTTTTGAGTTGGTTTTTTGTTTTTTTTTTTTTAAAAGGAAGAAAAACAACAACCACAACAACAATAACTCAGCAATGTTTTGTGTCTCGAAAAAGGTTGTAAACGTACTTTTTTGAAGGCACGGTTCGATAACTTCCATACAAATGATCTGATCTAGTTCAAATCTCTACGACAATTTCCAATCTCGGTTTTGCTTTTTCACCGTTATTTGATACTCCATTTAGCTTAGTACAGTAATAGGATTTAACTTAAAATTCAAATTGCAAGCATTCTGCAATTTGTGTATGCAGAAAAAAATGCTTTTAGCAACTACTTAAGTGAAAATGTTATTGCAAAGTTACAGTGGCTAATAGTTTTTAGCGTCCATTTATATTATTGCTTTGAGTTTTGGTCCTTTGGTGACGACAAATGTTGTTTCTAACCCACAAAAGTCACCCATCCTCGTCATGGATGATCTCACTCAACAAAATTTAGCGATAACTCAAAAAAATGGCAAGTCATAATCTCGACCAAGACTTTAATAATATCTGTCCTTTTTTTTAAAAAAATTTAATTTGACATGACCTTACATATGCGTGCTAAACTATTAATTGCCTTGAACTTTAGACCTGCTGTTTTAAGTTCTTGAACATTTCGAAAAGAGAAAGATTGAAATAGTGGAAAATTATTCAGTGTTTTTTTTTTTTTTTTTTTTTTTTCCGGTCCTTTTGTTCATGCAAGTGCAACGGAACTCATTCGGTAAGTTCAAGTTTTGATTGCTTTTACAAATCCGATACTAGATTGGTAAACATTTAAGTAAACGGAGAGGAGGAAAATCTCCCACTCAAACTTATTATTAAAAGATAAAATAAAAAAACAAATAAAAAGAGATTCAAAATCCACGGCCCTCAACATATTACATTGGGTTAATTTCAAATTTAGTCCCCCAACAACTAAAAATTGAACAGAATTCGCCCACACTTATAATCAGTTACAATTTTGATACTACCCTTGAGGAGTAAAAAAATGAAATAAATAAATAAATAAAAATAAAAAAATTTAGTAGTTTTAATCATATGTGGATCTCGTGACTTAAGTTTTTAATGAATTAAATCATATGTGGGTCACCTAATGAGTGTGCATGATTAAAATCATTTGAAAACAAAAAGTAATAATGACATTTAAAAAAAATTTCTATATGTCTTGCTGAAGTTTTTGTCTGACTCCGCCATTGGTCAGAGAAAGTGGGTAATGATCATTTATCTCTCGTCTACAAGTTAAGCGTAAATTTATCATCTTGACAAGACTTTGATATTTGACTCTCTTATTTTTCCTGTTTGATATGGCCTCATATATTTGAAATTTCTTGCGACCAATTCACTTTATCCTTAATTTAAAACATTAATCTGCTTCTTAGGTTTCTTTTGCCATAAGCTATCCAAATTCATGACAAAAGTAGGTGCAGTAATTTCCATGGGACATTGATGTAAATCATAGATGAAGTTAATAGATCAAAGCAATAACAATAGAGAAGTGAAAACAATATTAATGTACGTGATATTGACTTAGAGCTTATCTACTTGCTAGCCGCTACTAAGTCAATACAAAGTCGAATGAATTGGTGCAACATGAAGGATATTTTCCCTTCTTCTCTTCCCACATTGGCATAAATCCACAAGCATGGACACGTTAAGCAGCATGACGATAGCGCGAAAACACTATACTCTTTTTGTGTATTTTTTATAATATTCTTATCAGAATTTTACTTTTTTTTTAAATATTTTTTTTCTTATTAAGGCTTAATTTTGTTTAAGCTTTTACTTAACAAGTATTTATATCGTAGATTATTCTATATAACGTGCTTTGTTTCTTGTTTTTTTTTTTTTTTCTTCAAACTAATGTTTTCAGTGTATTTAGTACTAATGTATTTGTTTATTTGTTTTTCATTAAGGAAATTATTAAAGGTATGAGTACGTTAAAGCCCACAAAATGAATATGAATGGACTGTCAGCCAGGATTGATATGCTAGATATCAAAAAAGGAGCCCGGCACGCTTAGCATGATTTCATGTCGATCTAAAGTACTGATGGACAAAAATAATGAGTTTGGTACGAACAAGTTGACAACTCTTAAACTATATGTTGAGCAATGTGTCGAGAAAAAAAAGAAGTACTTATATAAAATAGTCATTTTTGAACCTCCTTTTTAAAATGCTTAGAAACAAATTTTATTACGAATTCGAACAGATTTTTAAAAATCTACTATTTGAATAGTTTACTCTCTAATATGTTTTTTATTATGCGGATTGTTTTTTTATAGAATTTTTTTTGTGTGTTACATAACCGGATTCCACGTTTTTATATATATCAAGATTCAACCTTATATATACATACATATCCAGATTTTTTGTGGTCATTGTGATAATAATAACCATATATATTTTTATCAATTAATATTCGATATGGTTGGAAATAATATATAATATTGTCATAAACGAAAATGATTTTGTCATTTCGACAATTATGTTTTGGTATACGATATTTGTAGTATGAAGATCTTATTATTATATTGTATATTTTTAATTAGTAACAATATGGTCACGACTTATATAACAATGAACATATTACTTTGTAGAAAAACTTTATATACATATTATAGGTATTATCACAATCACTATCATATTGACCGCATCAATAAAAATAAAATAAAATAAACATATTCACTTAATATAATAACACAGAATATTGACTTTATCAATATGATATTGATAACAAATATACAATAAATAAATAACTAATTAAAATTCACAACAAATAATAAACTTATATGATCAGTTTTTAGGATAAAATCTTTAGATAAATGAGATATTTTTTTAGGAAAAAATCTTTTTGGGTAACTGATTTAAATAAGGCCTTTTTAATAGAATTTTTTTTTTTTTTTTAGTTTCTTCAATTAGAATTAAGGTTATACTTTCTCAAGACAACATGATCAATTATTTTTTTCACTTGTTTAAATAAAGTTGATTTTGGATTTTTTTTTTAAATCATAACTATAATTTGGTCATATGTGTTCACCCGGGAAAAATGCAACTAACATTGCTTGCATCAAGGTTTCCAGTTTGTAACTTGCGAAGGGTGGAATTAAATTAATTGTGATATAGTGATGTTATTCAAATTGATCATCCTCGGGCTACTCTAGTGTCATTCTTCTAGTGAAAAAAAGTAATTGTTTTATTTATTTTTATAATTTTCGGAGGAAAAATTGGAGTTTCTATGATTGGAATCCCTATTTTTCATCATCGGTTGAAACCAGTTCGATTTATTTTTGAACGATTTGAATCTATAACTAGAAGTAGGTCTATGTCGCATACTGTAAATTGTTTAACTTCTTTTTTTTTTTCTCTCTTTTAATTGAATTTTAGTAAGGAATTTCATGAAACATTAAAAAATTAACGGGTGCCGACTTAGTTAGGATGTACTAACATTATTGTAGAAAAAGAGAAAAAGAACTCAGCCATGAAAAGATGGTGACATGTTTTAAGAATATGATGAGGTGGCTAATATTGTTTTTTTATTAGATATTATTTAGGATGCATATGATTTTAAATATTTCCTATATTCAGAAATTTAATTAGTTATTATGATAATTATAAGGGCTATTTATTTATTTTATCATGTATTTTAATTTAATTTAAAAAGTGCTATATCGTGCACTTTGAATTTATATATTCTTATATCATATATTACATTTATATACAAATTTAAACATTTTTTATGTCAACGCCTAATTTTGATTTGATAATGACCAAACCATCTTCAAAAGAAAAACTAAAATTAAGTGTTATTTACAATTTATAATCTGCATTTTAATTTTATTTGGAAAACATATTGAGAATTTTGAAATTCTGCATTTTTATATTATTATATTACATTTAGAACATGAATCTTATATTTTTTTTATTAACACTTAATTACATCTACAAATTAAGTTTGCAAATCATATCTTGACCGTGCTTCCAATATCTGTCTCTTTTTATTGTCTGTTTTGATATGACCCTACATCTCTAAATTTCTTATGATCCGTACACACTCCATTGAAACATGAACTTGCCTTTTTAGGTTTTTGTTGCAATGAGCTGTCCAATTTCATAACAAAAGTGGTTGAAAGTAATTAAGAGGAATTTATGTGGTGGGTTATATAGACATTGACGTGACTATACTGAAGTTAATAGAAAACAATAATGTACGTAAAAGTGACCGTACATAGAGCCTATCTACTACAACTAACTAAATAAATACAAATAATGAATTGGTATACGGTTAAGAAGGATGCATTTCTTTCTTCTCTTCCCAAGATGCTCCAGTGACTGATACTCCATAGCCCGGCCCATTGTCATGTATTGCGTTGAATGTATGGTGTAGAGCGTGAAAATTCACTCTAAGTCCATCATTCCAGTAAAATTAGGTCATGTTCCTTTTGTTTTATTATTTTATTGTTAACTCTAGAATTTTTCAAATTGACAAGGAGATATGACAGAATAACACCAATAATCTTATTTTTCATTACCAAAAGTAACCTATTATAACTAAGTCAATATAATTAGAAATTTAAAGTTGTAACGACAAAATGAGACATTCCTTATACTTTAGGATCAAATTGAAATTAACCTAATCTTTGTAAACTAAATGTAACATATAATTTAGTGAAAAAAAAAACTTCCTAAGAAGTTTGAATTTTCTTTCTTAGTAATACATCTTACTTTCCAGCTACTTATAAATGATTTTAAGGAGAAAGAACTAAATAGTAGTTTTCAAAAAATAATTTAAGTGAAAAGTAGATTTTTAAAATATTTAGAGTAAATAAAAGATTATTAAGTAAATGATTTATTTACATCTTGTAAATATATCATTTATTTAATATATTTTTTAATTTACTAATAATATGTTATTTATTCTAAATATTTTTTAAATCAATTATTTATTTCAATTATTTTTCATAAAATATTATTTATTACAATTTCTTATTTTTTATGATTGTTTTTATATAACGAAAATAAATAATAGGGTTAACAGGATCCGCGAGTATCTTGAATCCGCCACAGGGAAAATCCTTCTTATCCCAGTCAATTTAAATAAGTTACTAGACGAGTATATATGAGAGTGTTTTTATTCAATGAGTGGATTTGACAATGAGGACGGCCGTCCCGACAATGACGAGAGTGTTTTTATTCAATGAATATATTGACCTAGATCTTATATACTCCCCACCTACTAAGTAAATACAAAGTCCACCAATTTATTAGTGCAATAGCAAGGATGTTTTTCCTTCTTCTCTTCTCTACATAGACACAAGCATGGACATGATAACCAACATGACAATAGCACGAAGACACTACACTCTTTTGTGCATTTTTTATAATTTTCTTATCAGACTTATACTCTTTTTTATTTTTTTCTTATCTAGATTTAATCTTATTTAAGCTTTTACTTAATAAGTATTTATGACATAGTTTATTCTAAATAATGTGCTTCGTTTTTTTTTTTTAATGTTTTTCGTTTTTGTTTTTTGTTTTTGTTTTTTTTGTTTTTTGTTTTTTGTTTTTGTTTGCAAACTAATGTTCTTATTGTATTCAATACTTAACTTTCTTGTTATTTGTAATTTCATTATTGGACGTGATAAGGAAATTATTAAAGTATGAGTACGACATCAATCTAATAAAGTCCATGGGACATTGATGTACAACCATGGGTGAAGTTAATAGATCAAAGCAATAGTAATAGATAACATTAAAACAATATTAATGTAGCGTGATATTGACCTAGAGTTATCTACTTACTACCCACTACTAAGTCAATACAAAGTCCATCAATGAATTGGTGGGATATTGTTCCTTTTTCTCTTCCTCAGAATGGCATAGATCCACAAGCATGGACACGTTAAGCAACATGACCATAGCATGAAACACACTGTACTCTTTTGTGTATTTTTAATAATTTTCTTATCAGACTTATACTCTTTTTTTTCCCCCCTATTAAGATTTAATCTTATTTAAGCCTTTACTTAATAAGTATTTATGTCGTAGTTTATTCTAAATAATGTTCTTTGTTTTTTTGTTATTTTTGTTTTTTTTTCTTGGAAAACTAATCTTTTTAATGTATTCAATCCTTGATTTTCTTGTTTATTTATAATTTCTTAATTTGACGTGATAAGGAAAATGATTAAAGTATGAGTACGTTAAGGGCCATGATACGAATATGAATGGACTGAGAGTCTAGATTGATATGATAGATATAAAAAAAAAATGAGCCTGGCATGCTCAGCATGATTTCGTGTCTATCTAAAGTACTGATGGACAAAAAATAAATGAGTTGGGCAGAACCAGACCAAATTGGTTGCCTCCTCTAAAAATAATATATAGAGTAATGTGTTGAGGAAAAAAGAAGCATTAATGTAAAATGATCATTTTTGAACACCCCTTTTTTAAAAATGCTTAGAAACAAATGTATTTAGGAATTCGAACAAATTTTAAATTCCATCCATTTTATTCCATGTTTACTCTTCAACATTTTTCTAATATTTATATATATATATATATATTTTTTTCTTTTATAGAAAAAAAAAAACATCTTTTTTTTTGTTACATATCCGGATTCCACATTTTTTATATATATCAAGATTCAACCCTATATATATCCGGATTTTTGTGGTCACTATAATAATAATTATTATCGATTAATGTTTCAATATGGTGGAAATAATAACATGATCATAAAAAAAAATGACTTTGTCATTTCAACGATTATGTTTGCCATACGATATTTATAGTAAAAGGATCTTATCATTATATGAAATTTCTAATTAGTAATAATATGACCATGATCTATATGACAATGACCTTATTATTTTATAGAAAAACTTTGTATAACATATTATAAGTATTATCACGATTACTATCATATTGACCACGTCATTTAGCAACAACAAAAAAAAAGTATATTCACCAAATATAATGTCATAGAATATTGACCTCATCAATATGACATTGACAGCAAATATATACAAAAAATCAACAACAAAAAATAAAACATATATAATCAGTTTAAGGACGAAATCTTTAGATAAATGAGATAATTTTTTTAGAGGAAAAAAATCTTTTTGAGTAACTAATATAAACGAGGCCTTTTTTTATGATGATTTTTTATTTTATTTTTGGTTTCTAAAATTAGAACTAAGGATATTTTTTGTCAAGACAACGTGATCAATTTTATTTTTTGTTCAACGTTACAAATAAGTTATTTTTGGATATTTTTTAAATCATAATTCTAATTTGGTCATATATATAATTGATCCGGGAAAAAATGCAACGAGTAGTTGCTTGCATCAAGATTTCCAATTTGTGACTTGCGTAAGGTGGAATTAAAGTAACTGTAATATAGAGGTGTTACTCAAAGAGTATATTAAGCGGACGGAGGTGTCAATCGGTCCTACTTATGTCGAAGATAACGACCGAGTATTACAAGCGTGTGTTTCCCCGTCAATTATTACCATATGCAGCGCCATTTTCAGCTCCAGTTTATAACAAATTATGTGAAGAAGAAACAGAACAGTGAGCACCTTTTTTACATATATAATTAATTAGGACATTCAGTGTTGGAGATCATTTCAACAACAAGATAGAAAAGACTCACACAAGGAACTGCAATAAACTTGAAATGGAAAGACACACTTTAACGACTGATGAACAACAAGTTTCGATAATTCACACATTAAAAAAAATAAAAAATAAAAAAATTCCCAATGGCGATCTCCAATCGGATTACGAAATTCTCATTCAACTGAAGCAAGGAAACAGAAAGCTCAATGATCCACAGCCTGCAGTAGCTGGAGAGAGCGTAAATCACTAGAGGCGGTTGTGTCTTCAACCCTTTTTGTTGAGTCCTGAATTAATCTGTCAAAGAACAACAACCCTGATGAATCTGACTATGAAACTGTTAGATGCAAGAAAATTAGTAAGTTAATCAGAATTCAGTTGTACTTTTACCTTTCAACTGTTTGGATGGACGGCATAATAAGTCTGAGCAGCAGTTAATCCAAGTACCACTATAGCGGCAATGAGAGCCAGAATGGTCCACGGGCTACTGAAATGGGTACGGTATACTTCAGACATCCAAACCGCACTCCTTTTTCTGCAATGCCTTCCTATTTGATTCTTCACATGCTCATACATGTCCTCGGGTGGTGCAAAGCAATGAGAGCCTACGGTATTGATCAATTGAGCTACTTCACTATCGCTACTGAGACAGTTCCGAAGAATGCCTGCTGCCCTTAGATCCTTAACATCTTGTTCATCATCAATGAGCAAATCCAGCAAGTTTACGTAAGAAGTAACCCAGGATTTTTTAACAGCATCATCAGAATGGTACGCTTGTGTATTTGACAAGCACATCTCATAAGCTACCAGATTCAACAGTATACACGGTGTCAAATTATCCACAACTAATGTGGGAAGCACAAGTTGACCTGTCGTAGAGAATTGAGAATGGAAAGATATGTCTCTTAAAGAATCAGTTGGCTTGAACTTTATCCCTGCTGCTTGAAGTTCCCGAATTTTACGAAAAAAGTGTTTCTCCTTCCAATATTCAGAGGGCTTATCAAACTTATTAGATTGCTCCCTGTTCATCCCATTATTAGTATGGGCAACTTCCCCACAAGAAAACAAACGTTTGAAGAACTTAATAGAATCATGATTATTAACAACTAGGAATTCTCTTCGGAGGATGTCAAGTAAGTGAACACTGTCTGTACCTGATTCAGGCATGAAACCAAGACTGGTTTCTTCTAAGTCCCTTGGAAAAGTACTATTACTCGAGATAATAAACATTTCCATAATAAACATTTCCAGCAAATAATTGAGATACTTTTCATCTGTAAGGTTTCTCAACTCCTCAAGGACACTAAATGGTATTTGGTTCTCTAGCAAAAACAAATCGTGTCGGATCAAGGCTGCTTGACCGTTACTAATGTTAAACTCGTTTAAGATCCCAAACAGATTGGCTATTGCGAACCCTAGTATTGCACACCCATCCAAAAATAACAACAAAATTAGTTCCCTACGATTATATGACTTAATTACCTCCTCTTCGAAGAACGTGTCTATCTTTATGTCATGCATCTTGCTCTCAAATTTTGTGAATAATAACCCTGATTTCGTGCTCCTTATTCTGATATCATTAAGGAAACATGCTGCCAATTGAACCTTGAGTTCCTCCTTGAACAATTTCGGATCAGTAGCATGAATGGGACCGATTGACAACTCCCTTGGTTTAAAATACTTCTCTAATTCTCCATTTCGCCGCATGATCTCTGGAACCTTCTGTACCTTACAAGTTTCGCTTTTGTTTTCGTCCGTATCATGTTCCTCTTCAGCTATTCTCATAGCGTTGACTATTTTCCGCAGCAGTTGATTGTCTTCTGTTACCCCAAGAAAGTTTTCCAAAGCACCGGCAACTCTAGTTTCGGCGACATCGCTTGTGCTAGCTTGAATATCCAGTTTTGCTTCCCCAACAGCTGGCTGAATCTCATCTTCCTTTTCTGTGCTGTCCCCCACCATATGAGCGTTTCCTCCATACATCTTTTGCACCTTAAAAAAATGCAACTCTAAACATTAACCCTAGCCCAAACTCATAAAACAGAGCAAAAGGCGAAAAATAATCTGAGTCATCATAACAGCGAACACTACAGAAAGTACGTACCTTTCAGAGACTTCAGATCTTAAGCTTCAATGGAGTTCAGAGACCCAATTGAACACCAGAAACTAATTATCCAAGTGAAACATAATTAATGTGTTTTAGCAAGTCACTTTTTTCAACTTAAATCACTCGTTCTTCTACTCTCCCCTGAGCCAATTACACAACTTAGCGGTTTTTGCTGTATTTGATGATAAGTGTTACCTCTAGTGTAGGTCTACATTATAAAAATGCAATTTAAAATAATAATAGTAATAAAAAAATATATTCATCTAACTTCACCTAAAGATGTAGAATTTGAATTTTCCTATCTTCAAATTTCAAGGAAAAAAAAAAAGTTCTCCCGGTGAATCATTGAGTTTTATTTTGTGCTTTTGTTATGCAATAGTTAATCCGGTAATCACAATTTACATGCTGTCATTGCTTCATGTTAATATAATTAATGGCTAGCCTTCAGTTATTACATTAATCGGTAATCTCAAGTTGTTTGATGACAGTTGGCAAGTCTGTCAAAAAAAATTAAGTAAATATATAAATAACTATTTGTTTGCGATCCCAAGGTCTATTTCAAGGTATTATCAATGGGGAGGGGCCTATTCCAAGTAAAACATATACCGGATACTAACCAGGGAAACCGACCCACTATTGATACATTGAATTATCAACAGGAGACTCTAAGCGATTGAAACCAATTAAGAAGAACGGTCACTCATATAACATTGCATAAAATTAATTTTAACAGACTAGATACACAATCAATAGAAAAGTGTGAGAGACCACCTCTATTGTTAAAAACTAAAAACAAACTTATAACAATAAAATACAATATCTTTAAGATACAAAATCATATCGTCTTTATTTTAAATAAATATTATCACAAAAAAATAAAAAAAAATTTCTTACTCCATAGGTAATACTTTCGATAACAAATCAATCAACAAGACCAAGTCATCCCTACCATTAAATCCAAAAAAAAAATCCTCGTATTTTCTTGTTTTATTATTTATTTTGCAACTGGGTTAGGCAGCTATTCACCAAAAAAATAAGTTAGACAGCTGGCCTTCAAGTGCGAGCCGCCCTCATAGCTGACCAGCTTCATCCATTAGCCCTCCTTCACTTTCCATGGGTGCAGATCTGTCGCTATCAGTCGTCTTCAATCAAAAATCCAAAAAAATCCTCGTATTTTATTGTTTTATTATTTATTTACACACCCCACTTAATTTTTGACATATTTTATTAATTAGATTCATTATAAAAAAAATCCTCAAATAAAATGACGTAAAAGGACAGCTATTATGGATTTAATTATGTAAATTAGAATTATTATAAAAAAATAATTCATTAATATTCTTCATTTCTTTTCACACGCACGTATCTATCAAATCCCCATAAAAACAACATATGAACCGTACTGCTTTGAAACTTATTCAAAACCCCTAATTTTCACTCGTCAATGAATACACTGAAAAATTACATTGAGATATGTTAATCTTCTTCGTTATCGCTTCACCATTCACTACTACAAAGTTAGATTACACGACGGTTTCACAATACCGTCGTGTAAACAGAGTATTACATGACGGTTTAAGCAAAACCATCGTGTAATCTTCGAATTACACGACGGTGTAAATAACTATTGTGCAACTGGAGGATTACACGACGGTTCTATGAGAACCGTTGTGTAATCCCCAGGGAGGGATTACACGACGGTCCCAAGGACCGTCGTGTAATCCCCAATCACTGGGGATTACACGACGGTTCCTAGGAACCGTCGTGTAATCACCAAGATTACACGTGTAATCTCCAATTACACTGTAATCAATTACACGATGGTTTTTAAAAAATCATCGTGTAATCCTCCGAAAATTTTGAAAAATTTCAAATTTCATACTTCGAAATCCGCACGAAGATTACACGACGGTTATTTGAACCGTCGTGTAATCTCCAATTACACGTGTAATCCTCCGAAAATTTTGAAAAATTTCAAATTTCATGCTTCGAAATCCGCGTAAAAAACCCATTACTTAAATACAATTGCCTCTTCATTTCTATTCATTTCTCTTCATATTCGAGCGAAATCCGCCCTCACCCTCTCTAGATTTCTCACCCTCTCTAGATTTCTCCAAGTACCCACCCACCTCCTTCGCCCACCCGCCGCCACCTCTCTCTTAAACTCCGATCAAGCCACCGCCGCCTACCACCTCGCTCTCTCGGTGTGGCCGTGCCTATTCGTCTTCAAAGAAAAGCAAGGTGACTTCCATATTCGTCTCCAACCTTGATCTCACCGATGAGAATAGATACTGAAGATACTGGCATGAGAGAGCGAGCCGACATTCTTGTCAACTTTTTGCATGACGCACCGAAAGGATGGTTTTATCTTGTGCCACACAACAGAGGGATACATTGGGTTTTGGGAGTCATTGACCCATGGGAGGACCTCGTCCTTTATTTTGATCCTCTGCGAGAGAAGAAACGAGACGATTTTACTGAGCTAATGAACATGTAAGTCAATTTTAATATGTTAATTTTTAATTTAATCTTAATTATATTATCTTAATTTGTTTGAACTTTACCAATTTGCTAGGGCCCTAATGGATTGGAAGATTATGGCCGGAGAAGGGATTAGAAGGAGACGAGACTGTAAAACGAAAATCTCGAACTGGCCTTGTCCTTTCCAAGAGGGAAATGTTGAATGTGGTTATTTTATTTTAGGTTTTATGAGGGACATAGTGTTGAATGGAATTGACGTACTTGAAAGTAAAGAATTTTTCACTTCTCAGGATTTGGACTTGATTAGGGGAGAATGAGTTAGCCATGTAATGCAATTCATTAATTATGATATGTAAACTTGTAATGTATAATAATTGGTATGCATTTTTACTTTGATCAATGAAGTTAATATCGTGGATCGTGTATTGGATAACATACAGGTTAGGCCCCCCGTCGGAAATCAGCAAAAAAACCCTTATTTTTTTTACAAAAAATTACACATTCTGACACATTACACGATGGTTCTTTGAACCGTCGTGTAATGTTGCTTCAAAAAAAAATTTTTCTTTTTCTCGTTGATTTAGATACATTACACGACGGTTTGGAGTCGGAACCGTCGTGTAATATTCAACATTACACGACGGTTTTGACTCAAAACCGTCGTGTAATGTAGCCAATTTGTCGCTCAATGCAACTGTATTTCTTGTTTCGACGACGGTTTTAACCGTTGTGTAACATTGAGATACCACGACGGTTATTTAACCGTCGTGGTATCTTCCACGACATTGGATTGCACGACGGTTGTGTAACCGTCGTGTAAACAATGCAACTGTATTTCTTGTTTCGACGACGGTTTTAACCGTCGTGTAACATTGAGATACCACGACGGTTATTTAACCGTCGTGGTATCTTCCACGACACTGGATTGCACGACGGTTGTGTAACCGTCGTGTAAACTTTACACGACGGTAAATAACCGTCGTATAATCCATAATTTTTACTAGTGGTTGTGTTTTTCTTTCTTTGTGTTATGCCTTTTTTTTGGATATTTGAATGTTGGTTTTTTACGTTGATTCTTGATTGGTTTGTTAGACACAAAATTATGTATGTATTGTCTTATATTATATATATTTATTGAATGGCTTTTTTGCCGGGTAAATACGCTAGTTTTATAGTTTGGTTTTTGTTAGTGTATTGCCAAAAAAAAAAAAAAATGGTAAATTGGCTTCATTTTTTGATGTCTTGTTGGTATTGTTCTTAATACCTTTTCCTTTCTTTTTATTCCCTCTAAATGTCGGTTCTACTTGTTTGGACATAAATTTATTATTATTATTATTATTATTATTATTATGAATGAGCACATATGACATAAATCAGTAGATACATCAAGACATCCCGATTAGGTCGGTATCTTTCTAGCTTCTTCATTATTTTTCTATCGCTCCAAAGCTTTATTAATAGAAAATAAAAGTTACAAAAGATCCATACTGTGAAGGAGAAATAAAATAACAAAATGAAACAACCAGACACAACCTAGCAAATGAGAAAACTAACCATAAGGCAGTCTCATAGGATAAAGCCTAAACTCTCTCCTCTTCTTTACTATTTCCTCTCCTTTTTTTTTTTTAAGACATACTTTATGTTTTCTTTTTAGAATGAATATATTTTTTTTTAATCTAGATTTTTTAATTTATTTCTAACAAAATAAATTAAAATTAAAATAAAAGTGGGTGTGTGAGAGAGTTAAATGTTATTATATTAAAAGTATTTGTAAAAGAATAGATTTACAATGTTTATATTATGAAACATTTATTAGGTGGGGGATATTTATTAATATTATGTGTGCAAATATAATCATTCATATTTTATTTGGCAAATAATTTGGATTTTAAGAAATAAAATAATTTTATTAAAAACATAAACATTAATGACTCCAGTGGCTTGACATAAATTTTTTTTTTTTGGTCCCCTGCCAATAAATTCTGGTTCCGTCACCGTTTGGCACCAAGGTTTGGATCACAAATTACAACTCAAGTTTTGTCTTTTTTTTTTCCTTAAAATTCAACCTCAATTTCAATATTCACGTTACTATTACAGTTTTGAAACTCAAATTTTAAAAGAGCATGGTAAATACAAGTTCAAATTAGATGTTTTTTTTTTTTTCAAATTATATAAAACTTCGAAACGAATGAAACGAGTTCTTTTATTTTTTTTTTTCTAAACACATTTTAAATTTTTACTTTTTTTAACTTAGTAATTCAAACGCTTCACCAAATATAGAATTCAATCCAAATTTAAATTTTACAATTTAAACCTTAGTACCTAACACATGTCAAGTCTTCTAAATTTGTCCCTTTGAGGGTCTCCCCCCTCCCGTTTCAGATGCAATAATGTAGGTAAGAGAAACTTATCAAAATGTAGGTAAGAAAACAACAATTATGTACTGAATGAGTGGCCGACTTCGTAAACAGACAAATGATCCAACTTTTCCACATGGTGACAAAAAACTTCAGAAGGCCAATTTTGAAGAATTTTGAAAGAATCTTTTGAATTGTTTGGGGAGATACAAGAAGAATTTCAAGGATATGTGATAATCATTTATATAAATATTATATTGTCCAGTAATGAAATTTATTAGTTATTTTATTAGGAGGTAAAATAATCTTTTCATACTTAAATAAGGGAGAGAACTTGTATCATTTCGTTAGTAAAAAGATACAAAATGATAGGTCCGGAAAGAGTCTCTCCCTCCACCTGTCCACCTCTCCCCTCCCTCATCTCTTCCCACCAAACAAATAGCGGATTTTACCCCTCATTCCCCTTCTCTCCCTTCACCGTCACTCATTCTCTCCCTTCCAAAAAAAATAAATAAAATAAATAAATAAAGACCCTTAGTGATAAATATTAATAAATATCCTTATAAAGTCAATACATATTTTTAAAGTATTTTTATCCTACAAGAAAATTATCTTGAAATCATTAAGAATACTCATATTCTCACGTATCTATAAATTAAAATACCTTTTTATGAAATAATTAAAAAACATACACCACATTAACCATAAAATGTGAATATTATTTAAAAAAATCCTAAAAATATATTCTAAATTGTTTTAAACTCTAAATTGTTCTTTATCAATTTCTTTTCTTAAGAAATTTTTATAATTACTTGAAAATTTTCAATGGAGGATTTAAGTGAAATAAAAACAAAAGAAAGATGTCTCTTGAAGAGCCAACAACTGTTGAAATATTTTTTTTCTTTTCTTTTAGTATTTGAAAATGGTTTTCTGTGGTTTTTTAAATGATAATTCTTTTTATTTATTTTTTCTTCCTATGTTTGTTTACATGATTGTATATTTATGTATTTTTTTAAATGCAATATGATATTTCTTGATTTTTGATTTAGACTTTACTTGAGTTTTTCTTCTTTACTCTTTCCTCTCTCTCTCTCTCTCTCTATCTAGAGATACTTTACGTTTTCTTTTTTTGAATGAAAAAATATATATATTTTTTATTTAGATTTGTTAATTTATTTCTAACAAAATAAATTAAATTCAAAATAAAAGTGGGTGTATGAGAGAGTTAAATGTTGTTATATAAAAAATATCTATAAAAGGATATATTTACTATGTTTATATTAGGAAACAGTTATTAAGTGGAGATATTTATTAATATTATATGTGTAAATATAACAACTCATAGTTTATTATTGGACAAATAATTTGGATTTTAAGAAATAAAATAATTTTATTAAAAACATAAACAGTAATGGGTCTAGTGGCATGACCGAAATTTTTTTTTTGGCCTCCCTGCCAACAAATTCTAGCTTCGTCACTGTTTGGTACCAAGGTTTGGATCACAAATTACAACTCAAATTTTGTCCTTTTTTTTTTTTCCTAAAAATTCAACCTCAATTTCAATATTCGCATTACTATTACAATTTTGAAACTCAAATTTTAAAAATCCATAATAACTACAAGTTCAAATGAGATGTTTTTTTTTTTCAAATTATATAGAATTTCGAGATATATGAAACAAACTCTTTATTTTTTTTCTGAATACATTTTAAAATTTTACACTTTTTAACTTTCATGATTCAAACGCCTCTCCAAATGTAAAATTCAATTCAAATTTAAATTTTACATGAATTTAAATTTTAGCACCTCACACATGTCAAGTCTTCTAAATTTGTCCCTTTGAGGGTTCTCCATCCCTCCCCCCACACCAAACACCACCCCCACCCCCCCCCCCCCCGGGTTTCACATGCAATAATGTAGGTAAGAGAAATTTATAAAATGTAGGTAAGAAAAAACAATTATGTACTGAATGAGTGGCCTACATCGTAAACAGACAAATGATCCAACTTTTCCACATGGTGACGAAAAACTTCAGAAGGCCAATTTCAAAGAATTTTGAAAGAATCTTGTGCATTGTTTGGGGAGATGCAAGAAGAATTTCAAGGTTATGTGATAATTATTTATAAAAACATTATACTGTCCAGTAATGAAATTTATTAGTAATTTCAACTTGTTATCTCCTTTATTTATCATTGGGAGCTAATACTTTGGATAGTGCCCAGTCTGCCCAATCGAAGAAGGCACGTTCATGATCCTACACCCACAAAAAATAAATAATAATAATTATAATAATTAAGTAATTAAACTTATTAGAGTCTATATAGATAAAGAATTTTGTGTAAAACTAAAACCTCACCCTTTAATCTTTATATATTCATAATATTTAATTTTTATATTCATTTTTTATCCTAGAATTTTCAAATCGACAAGGGGATAGGACGAGATAACACGAATAATCTTTTTTTTTTTTTAATTACCGAAACTAATGTATTGTAGCTAAGTAAAAATAATTAGAACGCTCGTCTATTTTATATTGTTTGTACATAGTTTGGCACAATAGAAGGACATCATCTAATTGCATTGTTAATTTTATAGGTTAAAAATTTCTGAAGAAATAAGTTTTTTCGTCCCCTTAAAAGATTAAAGATACATAAGAAGACGACAATATACTCTTATGAAGATCAAAACCTTGAAGTGGATATTGCTCAAACGTTCAATAATCATACACTTGCTTAAAAAGATATGGAAATTAATTATAGTTTCGAATTCTTGGGATAAAGTGGCAGAACATGATATTGAATGAAAAAAAATAAAAAATTTAAGGAAGATCCTGATAACAAAGAACCCAAGAAGAAAGCGTCATATTATCAACTTATAGTGGAAAAGGTTTTGTCATTGGTTCTCTAATGCCATCTTATGTTTATTTTTGTCCAGTTTCAGTACTAGAGACAAAGTCGTGAACCAATGTCAACAAAATAAACTAGCTTACCTATTATAGAAATCAAATAATTTAACGTTATCATTAAGTAGGGTGCCGGTAATGAGAAACTATGATTAATGTTTTGGGTGATGGATAACTTTATTTTAAGCCTCTACTGTAAAGGCTTGTTCCTATCAATATAGTACTCAATTTAAAATTAGCACCGGGTGTGAGTGGCCTACCTATAAAAGGACCAGAATTTGCAGTTTTAAATTGGAGGTACCTTTGTTTCCATTGCTTTGACACTGGTAGTATTGTAAATGATTTGCCGACACTAAAAACACATTATCTGGTCACCAGAATATTTCATTTCTTGTTTTCCTCTTGGTTCTTCTCACCTCTATATATTAAGATCCGAAATTTGAGCTTTTTAAAAGGTACTTTCTGTGGCTATCTTTTCATTTTACATTGGGAAAAGAAAGTTTATCAATTTCTTTTTCCAGAGATATGTTTACTAATAAGCTTTATAATTCTTTTTTCTTTTCAAAATTTTTTTTTGTAGTGCTGGCAGAAGATAGATCTAGATTTATATATGTATATATATATATATATATTTATATATATATGTATATATGTTAAGTCATCCTCAGTTAACTATAGGATGGTGTATTTGCAAATTTTTTTCGTTTTTTCTTTTTCTTCATTTTTTTAATTTATTATTTATTTATTTTTTAGGTAGGTGCGAAAGAAAATGTCTGATGAAGTCCACAGTCACGGGGTGGAAGGCATAGAAACTCGAGAGGAGATCAAGCAATTAGCTGAGATATCAGCATCGAAGAGTCAAGCTAACACAAACCACAATGAAGTTCTTTTGGATATTCGAGATGAGGCACTGCTTAAAGATTTAGGACGACTGCAAGAAGAACTTTTCGCAACAGAGAGCCAAGAAAACAGAGTTGAGATAAAAAGGATTCCAGAGATCATGCAGAGAAATGTGAACTTTGCAGAGTATTTTGAGCCAAGGAAGTGGACAATCGGTCCGATTCATCATAACAAATTTTTTAATGATGAAAAAAAGCGTAAATTGGCAGCACTATTCATTTCGGAAAGCGGCAGTACAAGGGAAGTTATACTCAAAGACTTCAAGAGTAGGATGACAGACATAAGGACGTGCTTTGATGAGGTCATGATTTTTAAATTTAAAGATGAGGAATTGATGAGGTTGTTGTTCATGGATGGGTGTGCAATGCTAGGGTTCATACACGGCTACGTGAACCGGAGGTTAAACGTGGTTGGCATCAGTGATGCACAAGCAGCTGAAATGGCGCGGGATTTGCTTTTGCTAGAGAACCAAATACCATTTCAAGTCCTTGAGGTGCTGATTCGCTTGGGAAACGAAAATCTGAAGAATAGTTTCCTAATATTCATTTCTCTTATTTGTCAGAATACTTTTCCAAGGCAGTCTCCCGAGTACTTGTATGCATATTTGGAAAAATATTGTTTCTCCCTGGAAAGAAACGAGCAGAATCAAAAGGCAGTTCACCTTCTTGACGTTTTTAGAGAAGCACTCATATTCAACCCTCCTTTGTCTGATCCCTTTGGTTACATGCTAACTCTCATTCGTCGAACCTTCTGGATTTTATGTTCTTGTGGTTGTGTAGCAATTTATTATTTTCTGGACCGCTTCAAACAAGAATCTCATTCCACCATCAGAGGGACTAAGGAGTTTTTCCACAGTGTTCAGGAACTTAAAGCAGCACGGATAAAGTTTAAGCCAAGTCATTCTTTGAGAACCATAACTTTTCGTTATCGATTCTATTTTAGACCTCAGCTGATGCTTCCCACATTAATTGTAGATGATTCAACG
The DNA here is from genome assembly GCA_008635985.1 of Ficus erecta. Taxonomy (NCBI): domain Eukaryota; kingdom Viridiplantae; phylum Streptophyta; class Magnoliopsida; order Rosales; family Moraceae; genus Ficus; species Ficus erecta. Next base: position 30,113 of record BKCH01002238.1, on the reverse strand, counting down.
GCATCTAAGTGTTTGAATTTAACTTAATGATCTAAACATGCTCTGAATAATTCTAAATAGCATTTAGATCAATGCGGAATAAAATTTGGATCGAAAACATACCTCCCGCCATTGTCGTTTTCAATGCTCTGTTTTCGGTAAGTGTTTATTTTGGGTTTATGGTTCTTCTAAACCTTTACTCTCTCTCGGCAGATGGTGTATTCCGAAACTAGAATGAGAAAGCAGGCTTAGGTACCAAAACCGAATTGCAACGTCCCATTTATACACTCTACCCATCATAGAGCCGTTCTCGGACGTGCACATTTAGTGGGCAGGGAATGTGCGAGAATCTCGCTTAGGAACGTTACTAAAGGTTCCTTAGATTGTGGGTTGAACCTATACTGAATATGGACCACATTCGGAACTCAATTTTCTCGACAATAAATGAGAAAACAAACAGAGCATTTAATGGTCTAGGTCATGAGTATGTCTATAGTGCTTGAGCCGAAAGCTTGGCTCTCATGGGTCCTAGAGAGGCTGGCAAAGCGTTGGCCTATAGTGCTTGTGCCGAAAGCTTGGCCGAAAGCTTGGCCTTCGTGGGTGCCGAAAGCTTGGCCGAAAGCTTGGCCGAAAGCTTGGCCTTCGTGGGCCTCCGGGAAAATTTCCAACATTCTCCCACTTGGTCCATATAGTTCAACATCCATCATACAGAAAAACCAAATATATGAATCATGGTGATAAGTCCTCTTATAGCAAGTATCATCTCCCATGTATTACAATATATCAAGTTTTTCAACTTGAGCCCTTAAACTTAATGAACAAACCCTATGTTTATTCTTGGTACAAACTTTAATGATATTTCTCAAAAATAAATAAATGAATTTGTGCACAAAAACCAAATATGAGAAAACATCACAAATAGAGTTTCATTGAAATAACATCGCTCTTACAACGAAAATCACATAATGGAACCAAGTCCCATTCTATCTACATGATCCTTAAATTTTAATGGTGGCATGCCCTTAGTCAAATGATCAGTAATCATCAATTCAGTGCTAATGTGTTCAATAACCACTATATTATTTTTAACACGTTCTCTTATGGCTAAATACTTGATGTCGATGTGCTTATTTCGACTACCACTTTTGTTGTTCTTAGCCATAAATACAGCAGCTGAATTATCACAATATATCCTCAATGGCTTAGAAATCGAATCCATAATTCTAAGCCCAGAAATGAAACTCTTCATCCATACACCATGTGAGGTAGCCTCAAAACAAGATACGAACTCAGCCTCCATAGTGGAAGTAGCAGTCAAAGTCTGCTTTGCGCTTCTCCAAGATACAGCTCCACCGGCTAGCATAAAAACATATCCTGAAGTCGACTTTCGTGAATCAATGCAGCCAGCGAAGTCTGAATCAGAGTAGCCAATTACTTCCAGATTATCAGTCCGTCTGTACATAAGCATGTAATCTTTGGTCCCTTAAAGGTACCTCATTACTTTCTTTGCAGCTCTCCAGTGGTCTATACCTGGATTACTCTGATATCTTCCTAACATCCCAACAACAAATGCAATGTCAGGTCTTGTGCAGACCTGAGCATACATTAGGCTTCCAACGGCAGAAGCATAAGGAATGTTTTTCATTTGTTCCCTTTCAAGATTGTTTTTCGGGCACTGATTCAAACTGAACCTGTCACCCTTCACAATGGGAGCTATACTTGGTGAACAATCTTTCATCCGAAATCTCTCTAAAACTTTGTTGATATAGGTTTCTTGAGATAAACCCAAAATTCCACGAATTCTGTCTCTATGTATCTTAATGCCAATGACATAAGATGCATCACCCATATCCTTCATCTCAAAGTTGTCAGAAAGAAATTGTTTCACTTCATATAACAAACCCTTATCATTGGTTGCAAGTAAAATATCATCCACATATAGAATAAGAAAACAAATCATACTCCCACTGACCTTCTGGTATATACATTGATCCATAATGTTCTCTACAAATCCAAATGAAGAGATAACATCATGAAATTTCAAATACCATTGACGGGAAGCTTGTTTCAGTCCATATATAGATTTCTTGAGCTTGCACACCAAATGCTCACCATTACTAGAGGAAAATCCATCTGGTTGTTTCATATAAACATCTTCCTCTAGACCTCCATTGAGAAAAGCCGTCTTCACATCCATTTGTTGCAACTCCAAGTCAAAATGTGCAACTAATGCTAGAATGATACGAAGAGAATCTTTCTTAGATACAGGAGAAAAAGTCTCCTTGTAGTCGATTCCTTCCCTTTGAGTGAATCCTTTAGCAACGAGTCTTGCTTTATATCTCTCAATGTTGCCTAATGAGTCTTTCTTTGTTTTGAAAACCCATTTACATCCAATGGCTTTGGCACCATCAGGCAACTCAACAAGATCCCAGACTCCGTTAGATGCCATAGAATTCATCTCATCTTTCATAGCATCATACCATAAGTTTGATTCTTTACAACTCATGGCTTGTGAAAACGTTTCAGGATCATTTTCGGCTCCAATGTTATAGTCCGATTCTTCTAGATACACAACATAATCACTAGGTATCGCTGATTTCTTTATTCTAGTAGATCTCCTTAAAGTTGTATCAACATTTTCCTGAGGATCATGTTGTTCAACCGGTTGTTCAATAACTTCTGGCAATTCTTGAACATCTTGATCTACTGGATCGTCATTAGCAGCTTGTGGAACATCAATAATTGGTTGTCCAACACCTGTTTGAACTTGAGGGGTGTTGTGAATGACAATCAATCTCTCACTTGAAGTGGAAGGTTGAGCATCAATATGATTCCTTTCAGAAACAATATCTTGGAATCGATTGCTCCCACTAATCAAGTCATTCTCAAGAAATTTCGCATTTCTTGACTCCACAATCCTAGTGCTGTGAGATGGACAATAGAATCTGTATCCCTTAGACCTTTCGGCATATCCAATGAAATACCCACTTATGGTCCTTGGGTCCAACTTCTTTTCTTGTGGATTATAGACTCTCACCTCAGACGGACATCCCCAAACGCGTACATGTCGCAAACTTGGTTTCCAACCTTTGAATAACTCAAATGGTGTCTTTTGGACAGCCTTAGTTGGAACTCGGTTCAATATGTACACAGCCGTCTTAAGAGCTTCAGTCCATAAAGACTCAGGAAGTTTGGAGCTAGCAAGCATACTTCGCACCATGTCCAATAACGTTCGGTTTCTTCTTTCAGCTACACCATTTTGGTCTGGAGAACCAGGCATAGTGTATTGGGCAACTATCCCATGTTCTTGAAGAAACTTCGCAAATGGACCAGGTGCTTGCCCATTCTCAGTGTATCTACCATAGTACTCTCCACCTCTATTTGATCTCACGATTTTTATTTGCTTTCCGCATTGTTTCTCTACTTCGGCTTTAAAGACTTTAAAAGCATCTAGTGCTTCATTCTTATTATTAAGCAAGTAGAGATACATGTATCGTGAGTAGTCATCTATGTAAGAGACAAAGTACTTATCACGGTATGCATCCATGTCTGGACTACAAATATCTGTATGAATGATTTCCAATAATTCAGAACTCCTCTTGGCACCCTTCTTTGACTTGTTAGTCTGCTTACCCTTAATGCAACTTATACAAGTCTCAAAATCGGCAAAATCTAGAGTACTAAGTACCCCGTCATTCACCAACCTTTTAATTCTATCAATGGAGATATGTCCCAATCTCCGATGCCACAACATAGAGGATTCCTCATTCACAACACATCGTTTAATACCAACATTTCCTTGAACGTGCATAGTAGCATAATTGTCATCATTTTGTAAATTAAGACGAAAAAGATTATCAGACAAAATACCATAACCAATAATTTCAGATTTATTAGATAAACTAAAACCAGAATCTGAAAAATTGATCGAATATCCAACTGATATAAGTCTGGAAACTGAAATCAAATTTCTAGAAAAACCAGGAACATAAAAGGTTTTTTCTAAAGACAAAATGAAACCACTACTTAAAACTAGCTTGCACGTTCCAATAGCCTCCACATGTGAGGGCATCTTGTTTCCAGAATAGATGCTTTGCTCACTTCCCACTGGCTTCCGCAGGTCGTGTAATCCCTGCGAGGAATTGGTCACATGGATTGAAGAACCAGAGTCAATCCACCAAGTGTTATGATTAACATCTATCATATTGGATTCATAACAAACAAGTGAAAGTTGAGTACCTTTCTTGTCGAGCCAGTTCTTGAACTTGGAGCAATTTTTCTTTATGTGCCCCTTCTTCTTACAAAAGAAGCACTTTAACTCCTTCTTAATGTCCGACTGGGGAGGAATCTCGCCTTTTCCCTTTTGTTTGGCTTGATTCTTCTTCTTTCCTGGAACTGTTAAGTTCACTTTCTCACCCTCTTCCATGATCAACCTTCCCTCCTCTTGAACACACATAGTCAATAGCTCATTAATTGACCATTTGTCCTTATGTGTGTTATAAGAGATCTTAAAGGGACCATACTGTTGGGGTAGAGTGCACAGAATGTAGTGAACCAGGAAAGTTTCCGACATTTCAACTTCCAATGCTTTCAGTTGAGCCACTATATCCCTCATGCGCATGATATGATCACGCACGCCTCTAATCCCGGTGAGCTTCATGGATGAGAACTGTATAATCAGGGTGCTTGCTAATGCCTTATCTGAAGTCACAAATTGATCATCAATTGCCTTCAGCAGCTTTCGGACATTGTCGTATTGCTCGACAGAACTCCTAATCCCAGCACATATTTTGGTCTTTATGAACATGACGGAAAGACGATTTGATCGCTCCCATTTTTCATAAAGATCAACTTGATCCGGAGTGCTGGTTTCAGTAATCTTAGGTGGTTTGTCTTTCCTAATAGCATAGTCAATGTCCATCCACCCTAAGTGAAGGAGAATCCTCTCCTTCCAAACTTTATAGTTGTCACCCTTTAGTTCGGGAATATCACATTTAATATCAGAAAAATTCGCAGGTTGCATAACTGCATAAAATTAAACATACATGCTTATAAATAAATTGAGACTAATAAACATAAATCATGTTTTACCAATGTAAATCATGTTTTCAAAATATGAATCTAGTGACATAAAACTTGCCTGTGGGCTAAAGTCCTACTCAATTAGATCCATCTATAACTTTATGATATAACTATCAAATTATGTTCCTTTTCCTAATTCCTGTGGGTAAGTTAGGAAATATAATTTGATATTCTATCCTAATTAATCATACAAATATAATAAAAATTCCTGTGGGATAAAATCTATCATATTACGTATGATTAACTACAATTAATGTTATAATGTGATCCTAAAATGCTTAATATATAATCTCAATTAATTAAAGATGCTGTGGCTACTCTCTAATTAATTAAAATTATATGGATCACTCAACATTAAATAATTCACAATAAAAGCTCATACAATTTGTATAATATGGAACAACAATGTATTAATATTATTTAACTTAATTTTACATGTATAATAAAACAATAAATTATACACACAAATAACAAATAATATAAACACATAATAATATCCACAATATATAAAAATCATTAAGTTCCGCAGAATACTAAAAAATGAATTTTTTTTTTTTTTTTTTTTTTTTTTTTTGTCGGCTGCAAAAAATTTTTTTTTTCTTCAAACGACATGTCGTTTTTAAAAAACGACACAAAATTTTCTTTACAAAAACGACACGTCGTTTCTCAATGTTGAAGTTTCAGCTCCCAACTAAAACGACATGTCGTTTTTAACTTAATAAAAACGACTCGTCGTTTCTTAATGTTGAAGTTCTATCTACCACATAAAACGACATGTCGTTTTTAAATGTATAAAACGACTTGTCGTTTTTACCAAACGGCAGCACTCTGCATGACAAAAACGACATGTCGTTTTTTGTCGTTTTCAACCTTCAGCCGGGTCGTTTCGACCCGGTTCGGACCCGAAGTGAAACCCGACGGTTTCTCAGCCTTCCAAACACCAAAATTGACGTTTCAAATCACAGAAATTCTAGAAATCTAATATCTAAATGATTCCTAATGATATTTTGCATTAAAAACGTCAGAAATTTAAATTCAAAAACTCAAAAACAAAATTTCTCTACTCACGGTAAAACGACAAGGCAGAGGCAAAAACTTGCTCTGATACCAACTGTTTGAATTTAACTTAATGATATAAACATGCTCTGAATAATTCTAAATAGCATTTAGATCAATGCGGAATAAAATTTGGATCGAAAACATACCTCCTACCATTGTCGTTTTCAATGCTCTGTTTTCGGTAAGTGTTTATTTTGGGTGTATGGTTCTTCTAAACCTTTACTCTCTCTCGGCAGATGATGTATTCCGAAACTAGAATGAGAAAGCAGGCTTATGTACCAAAACCGAATTGCAACGTCCCATTTATACACTCTATCCATCATAGAGCCGTTCTCGGACGTGCACATTTAGTGGGCAGGGAATGTGCGAGAATCTCGCTTAGGAACGTTACTAAAGGTTCCTTAGATTGTGGGTTGAACCTATACTGAATATGGACCACATTCGGAACTCAATTTTCTCGACAATAAATGAGAAAACAAACAGAGCATTTAATGGTCTAGATCATGAGTATGTCTATAGTGCTTGAGCCGAAAGCTTGGCCCTCATGGGTCCTAGAGAGGCTGGCAAAGCGTTGGCCTATAGTGCTTGTGCCGAAAGCTTGGCCGAAAGCTTGGCCTTCGTGGGTGCCGAAAGCTTGGCCGAAAGCTTGGCCTTCGTGGGCCTCCGGGAAAATTTCCAACACTAAGTTGCTCAATCTCGTCGCCTATGAGATGTGCTTATCTACATATCATCGAAATAGAAAACATTGGGTCACATCTTACGTGAACTTGCTAGATTCACTTGTTGATAACGAACAAGACATTAAGAACCTAAGGGCAGCTGATATTCTTCGGAACACTCTCAGTACTGATTTACGTGCGGCTGAATTGATCAATGAACTGGGCACTGGATGCGTTGCACCAACTGAAGATGCTTATATTGGTGTCAAGAATAATATAGTAAAGCATTACAGAACAACGTGTTCGATCTGGATGGCTCAATTCTGCAGTACCCACTTCAGTACCCCATGGACTATTACCGCTCTCTTTGCCGCTACAGCGGTACTCGTATTAACCGCTATTCAAACTTGGTACGCCGTGAATCCAAAAAAGTGAAAGGTACAAAATACTTCATAACTTTCCCAATTTACTAATAGCTGATTTCATTTCAAATGTTTCAGTTTGCTCACCAACATTGCTACTTTGACAATCTAATCCAGGGATACCGGATTACCGCAATGGGGCAAACATAAACCGACTCTAGAGATGTTTAATTCTTTCTAGTATCTGCCATATGTGGAGTTGAGCTTACTGATTCCCTGCATCAATCCATATCGCTGTCGAGTCGGAATTGCCAAGTCCGTGTCAAGACAGTCTTTGGGAAGATCTATTATTTGTTTTCCTCTGTTTCCTTTTCCATTTTTTTTTTTTTCGATGAACTATCAATATTGTTACTACTTCTATTGTTTGCTTCAAATTTGTTGTCTCTTTTCCTTTGGTTTGTTTAAGTGCAATTTCTTGTGTCACTCGTTTGAGTCTTTTTGTTGAAATGGTGTTACCATCATTAATGTTTTTCTTGTTCTTTTTTTTTTTTCCTCCGGCTAGAAATCTATGTATGCGTGTTGTAATTATCACAATATTTATTCTTTCTTCTTTTCACAAAGCTCCTCTTTGGCCACATACATACATATATATATATATATATATATATATAAAAGAAAGCAAGAAGAACCTAAAATTTGTGGTCCCATGGATCCGTCATAGTTGAATAAAAATCTTGAATACTCGTATCTTATTTTTGAAGGCACGAATATCAGTCTCTAATGAATGTGTGTACATTCTAACAAGACGATCCCAAACCTCATTTGTGTTCTCATACTTTCGTGAGTCTTAATTAAAGTGGCCGTAAGATAACCCCACTTCTTTTTGCCCTTCATAATTTTCTTCATCACATATACTTCAATACGAATAGTTTTTTCCATCCAATTGCACATTGCAAAACGCATGTGTGAGAATTGAAGCTCTGTTTCCATGTGCGAAATACCAAATGAAAAATAAACAGAATAGAAAAACAGAGAAAAAACGGCTACGATTTCGTATTAATGAAGTGCTTAATGAAATATAATCATAACACATTTAATCATTCCTAATATAACTCTTAAACATTAGACATATTAATGAAGTGCTTAATGAAATGTCTAATGATTAGTTGTGGTTAAATTTGATGTGGGCCATGAAAACACAATCTAAGGCTTTGTTTGGTGATCCATTTCATCTCAAACTAAAATGTACTTTTTTATCTCAATTTTTGTCTTTTTCTGAAAAATCAACAAAATTTATAACTACTTTTTAAAAAGTTAATACTATTCAAACTTGAAAATTTCATCTCATCTCAAACTCAACTCAAACACCAAACGAATCCTAAATTTATCAGTAAACAAAGCACCATTTGGTCTCCTCTTTTAACTTTTTCACTTTAACCTTGTGAAGAATAACTTGTTGTCTTTTTTTTTTTTTTTTTTTTTTTCTTTTTTCTTTCCGTTGGTGAGTTCTCTGATATGCTATTTGGTTTTATGTAAACTTGCTCACATTAAATCCCACAAATTAAAAAAAAAAATAAGAAAGAAGAAGAAGAAGAAGAAGATCAGATCAGGGACGTGGGGAGATCACGTGGCCGAAGAAAGGAGATCGGCTATAGCTATCTTTTCTTATACATTGATGAATAAGGGTAAATAAAAATCATTAATTTATTTTTCAAGAGCAATGTGACTGAGTTGATCAATCATCCTTATTTTTTTATTTTAGCTTTTTTGTTTTGAGTTTTTTGTTTTGTTTTGTTTTGTTTTGTTTTTTTTTCTGTCTCTTTCTCTCTCTCTCTCTCTCTAATAAAAGAAGCCTGAAAAATCGTCTTTGGATTTTTTTGATAAAATTTCCTAGTGCCCGCACACGATTGATCTAGAAGCAGATAATTGGAAGAAAATTTTCAAAAATTTCCCCTAAACTCTATTACTAGCTAGTGTTAATATGCCTCCTGAATTATGAAAGTGCATGTTATACCCCTAAGCTTTGACAAATGTGTTAAGTTGGCCTCTGTAAAGGTTTCCTAAAATTTAGATGGAATTGCATGTGCAATGCACATGAAAAGAGTAAAATCGACAATTCATTAAAATTGTTAACTAACCCAATTGACTTTTCCTCTTAAAAAACCACCCAATTGATTTAGAGTTTTACTCATTAATTCTCAAATTAAGCATAAATATTAAAGATGAAGGAAACTGTTATACATATACATGGAGAGAGAGAGAGAGACCCAAAACATCCTATCGTTAGGAAGCCAGGGGGAAGAAGAGGCAAAAGCGGCGTCGTATTGACCACTTGTTCAATACTGTAGGTAAGAGAAAACAAGTAGTAACTGAAATTGACCTTTTGTGAATTGTGTATTGATTGAATTGCAAACATTGAGAATAGACAACGATCCAACTTACCATTTTCACATGATGAGAAAAAACATTAAAATCTCTTTGCTCAAAAAATAAAAATGAAAATGAAAATGAAAATAAACCGTTCATTTTGTGAGAATTTTCCTTTTCCTTTTTTTTTTCTTTTTTCCTTTTTCATTTTTTGGATAAGAAAACTGTGAACGAGGTTAGTCCTCTCATTTCGCTGTTAATGATCTGCCAACACTTAAATACACATTTTTATTTAAAAAAACAAAGAATAAAAAAACCTTACAAAGCTAAAGCAATGAAAAATAATTATTCCAGAAGCTCATATAGTTAGTAGCTAGAAATAGGAGTTCTTACACCAAATAAATTCTATTAGAAAAACCAGCCAAAAATAAATAAATTATATTAGGAAGCTATTCCCAAGAAGAAGAAGAAGAAGAAGAGAAGAAGAAATCTACTCACAATAAGAAGAAGAAGAAAGCTTTTCAGAATAAATGCTTTGCACACTCTCTTTAATATCACACTAATCCAGGGAAGACTATAATTAGAAACGTTGCTTTTGTTCGAAGATATAAGTTCAAAACTGCTTGATTCAATTTTACTTTCTGCATTAATTAAATTAGTACTTGTTCTCATCAATATTTTATTTCCGGGTTTTGTGTTGGTTAAATTTTTTATTTTTATTTTTTTTTAAGGAAGAAAAACAACAACCACAACAACAATAACTCAGCAATGTTTTGTGTCTCGAAAAAGGTTGTAAACGTACTTTTTTGAAGGCACGGTTCGATAACTTCCATACAAATGATCTGATCTAGTTCAAATCTCTACGACAATTTCCAATCTCGGTTTTGCTTTTTCACCCTTATTTGATACTCCATTTAGCTTAGTACAGTAATAGGATTTAACTTAAAATTCAAATTGCAAGCATTCTGCAATATGTGTATGCAAGAAAAAGATGCTTTTAGCAACTACTTGAGTGAAAATGTTATTGCAAAGTTAGAGTGGCTAAAAGTTTTTAGCGTCCATTTATATTATTGCTTTGAGTTTTGGTCCTTTGGTGACGACAAATGTTGTTTCTAACCCACAAAAGTCACCCATCCTCGTCATGGATGATCTCACTCAACAACATTTAGCGATAACTCAAAAAAATGGCAAGTCATAATCTCGACCAAGACTTTAATATATATCTGTCTTTTTTTAAAAAAAAATTTAATTTGACATGTTTGACATGACCTTACACATGCGTGCTAAACTATTAATTGCCTTGAACTTTAGACCTGCTGTTTTAAGTTCTTGAACATTTCGAAAAGAGAAAGATTGAAATAGTGGAAAATTATTCACCGTTTTTTTTTTTTTTTTTTTTTTTTTTTCCGGTCCTTTTGTTCATGCAAGTGCAACGGAACTCATTCGGTAAGTACAAGTTTTGATTGCTTTTACAAATCCGATACTAGATTTGTACATTTAAATTTTTAATTTTAACCAAACTTGCTTATGGGAAAATTGTCACTTAGATTAAACATCTTTGCTACAATCTGATCGGTTTTGTTTTTTCGAACTTAAAAACCTTATCGGCTGCTCAGTTGCTGAGTACTCCAATTACAGTCTTCAGCATAAAATTCAGATCTCAAGCATTCTGCAGTAGCTCTGCAATTTGATCAAGTTTTGCCTCATTTGGCATTCAAATATATGCAAAAAGAGAATCTTATCTCAAACATATCAGATCAAGTATAGGACGAAATCTAACTTGAAATAAATAAATCGTCAAGAAATTAAAGGCTGTAGATAAATTCATTCACACACCAGTTACAAGATAATTACTTGAATGAATAATATTTAAAAAAAATTGAATTAAATTGTCATACGTGTGTGTGTGTGTGTGTGTGTGTGTGTGTGCGTGTGTGTGTGTGTGTGTGTCTATATATATATATATATATATTAAGTAAACGGAGAGGAGGAAAATCCCCCACTCAAACTTATTATTAAAAAGATAAAATAAAAAAACAAATAAAAAGAGATTCAAAATCCATGGCCCTCAACATATTACATTGGGTTAATTTCAAATTTAGTCCCCCAACAACTAAAAGTTGAACAGAATTCGCCCACACTTATAATCAGTTACAATTTTGATACTACCCTTGAGGAGTAAAAAAATGAAATAAATAAATAAATAAAAATAAAAAAATTTAGTGGTTTTAATCATATGTGGATCTCGTGGCTTAATTTTTTAATGAATTAAATCATATGTGGGTCACCTAATGAGTGTGCATGATTAAAATCATTTTAAAACAAAAAAGTAATAATGACATTTAAAAAAAATTTCTGTATGTCTTGCTGAAGTTTTTGTCTGACTCCGCCATTTGTCAGAGAAAGTGGGTAATGATCATTTATTTCTCGTCTACAAGTTAAGCGTAAATTTATCATCTTGACAAGACTTTGATATTTGACTCTCTTTATTTTTCCTGTTTGATATGGCCTCATATCTTTGAAATTTCTTGCGACCAATTCACTTTATCCTTAATTTAAAACATAAATCTGCTTCTTAGGTTTCTGTTGCCATGTGCTATCCAAATTCATGACAAAAGTAGGTGCAGTAATTTCCATGGGACATTGATGTAAACCATAGATGAAGTTAATAGATCAAAGCAATAATAATGGACAAGTGAAAACAATATTAATGTACGTGATATTGACTTAGAGCTTATCTACTTGCTACCCGCTACTAAGTCAATACAAAGTCGAATGAATTGGTGCAACAGGAAGGATATTTTTTCCTTCTTCTCCTCCCACATTTGCGTAAATCCACAAGCATGGACACGTTAAGCAACATGACGATAGCGCGAAAACACTATACTCTTTTTGTGTATTTTTTATAATATTCTTGTCAGAATTTTACTCTTTTTTTTAATATTTTTTTTCTTATTAAGACTTAATTTTGTTTAAGCTTTTACTTAATAAGTATTTATATCGCAGTTTATTCTATATAACGTTTTTTGTTTCTTGTTTCTTGTTTTTTTTTTCCTTCAAACTAATGTTTTTAGTGTATTCAGTACTAACATATTTGTTTATTTGTTTTTCGTTAAGGAAATTATTAAAGGTATGAGTACGTTAAAGCCCACAAAATGAATATGAATGGACTGTCAGCCAGGATTGATATGCTAGATATCAAAAAGGAGCCCGGCACGCTTAGCATGATTTCATGTCGATCTAAAGTACTGATGGACAAAAATAATGAGTTTGGTACGAACAAGTTGACAACTCTTAAACTATATGTAGAGCAATGTGTCGAGAAAAAAAGAAGTATTTATATAAAATAGTCATTTTTGAACCTCCTTTTTAAAAATGCTTAGAAACAAATTTATTTACGAATTCGAACAGATTTTTAAAAATCTACGATATGAATAGTTTACTCTCTAATATGTTTTTTATTATGCGGATTGTCTTTTTATAGAAATAAAATTTTTTTTTGTTACATAACCGGATTCCACGTTTTTATATATATCAAGATTCAATCTTATATAAACATACATATCCAGATTTTTGTAGTCATTCTGATAATAATAACCATATATATTTTTATCAATTAATGTTTCGATATGGTAGAAATAATAATATTGTCATAACGAAAATAATTTTGTCATTTTAACGATTATATTTTAGCATACGATCTTTATAGTATAAGGATCTTATTATTATATTGCATATTTCTAATTAGTAACAATATGGTCACGACTTATATAACAGTGAACGTAGTACTTTATTGAAAAACTTTATATAGCATATTATAGGTATTATCACAATCACTATCAGATTGACTGCATCATTAAAAAAAAAAAAAAACATATTCACCTAATATAATAACACAGAATATTGACTTCATCAACATGATATTGATAGCAAATAAAAAAAAATTATAATAATTAAAAATTCAACAACAAATAATAAAACATATATGATCAGTTTTTAGGACGAAATCTTTAGGTAATTAAGTGAGATATTTTTTTAGGAAAAAATCTTTTTGGTTAACTGATTTAAGTAAGGCCTTTTTTATAGGAATTTTTTTTTTTTTTTTTTAGTTTCTTCAATTAGAATTAAGGTTATACTTTTGTCAAGACAACATTATCAGTTTTCATTTTTTTTTTTTTTCACTTTTTTAACTAAAGTTGATTTTTGGATTTTTTTTGTTTTTTTTTTTTTGTTTTTAAATCATAACTCTAATTCGGTCACATATGTTCACCCGGGAAAAAATGCAACTAACATTTGCTTGCATCAAGGTTTCCAGTTTGTAACTTGCTAAGGGTGGAACTAAGTTAATTGTGATATAATGATGTTATTCAAACTGATCATCGTCGGGCTACTCTAGTGTCATTCTTCTAGTGATAAAAATTAATAATTTTATTTATTTTTATAATTTTCAGAGGAAAAAATTGAAGTTTCTATGATTAGAATCTCTATTTTTCATCATCGATTGAAACCGGTTCGATTTATTTTTGAACGATCTGATCTATAACTAGAAGTAGGTCTACATTGCACACTGTAAATTGTTTAACTTTTTTTTTTCTCTCTTTTAATTGAATTTCAGCAAGGAATTTCGTGAAACATTAAAAAATTAACGGCTGCTAACTTAATTAAGATGTACTAATATTATTGTAGAAAGAGAAAAAAAGAAACTCAGCTATGAATAGATGGTGACATGTTTTAAGAATATGATGAGGTGGCTAGTATTGTTTTTTTTATTAGATATTTATTTAGGATGCATATGATTTTAAATGTTTCCTATATTCAGAATTTTAATTAGTTATTATGATAATTATAAGGGTTATTTATTTTTTTTGTATCATGTATTTTAATTTTATTTAAAAAGTGCTATATCATGCACTTTGAATTTATATATATTCTTCTATCATTATATTACATTTTATATACAAATTTAAACATTTTTTATGTCAACGCCTGATTTTGATTTGATAATGACCAAACCATCTTTAAAAGAAAAACTAAAATTAAGTGTTATTTACAATTTATAATCTGCATTTTAATTTTATTTGGAAAACATATTGAGAATTTTGAAATTCTGCATTTTTATATTATTATATTACATTTAGAACATAAATCTTTATATTTTTTTTATTAACACTTAATTACATCTACAAATTAAGTTTGCAAATCATATCTTGACTGTGCTTCCAATATCTGTCTCTTTTTATTGTCCTGTTTTGATATGACCCTACATCTCTAAAATTTCTTATGATCCGTACACACTCCATTTAAAAAATGAACTTGCTTTAAGGTTTTTGTTTGAATGAGCTGTCCAATTTCATAACAAAAGTTGTTGAAAGTAATTAAGAGGAATTTATGTGGTGGGTTATATAAGACATTGACGTGACTATACTGAAGTTAATAGAAAACAATAATGTCCGTAAAAGTGACCGTACATAGAGCCTATCTACTACAACCAACTAAATAAATACAAATAATGAATTGGTATACGGTGAAGAAGGATGCATTTCTTTCTTCTCTTCCCAAGATTGCTCCAGTGAAATTTCCCTTATTTTTCAAGGACCAAGTTGAAATTAACCGAATTTTAGTCAACTAAATGTAACATATAATTTAGTTATTAAAAAAAAAAAAAAACTTCCTAAGAAGTTTGGATTTTTCTTTGTTAGTAATACATCTTACTTTTCATCTAGTTATATATGATTTCAAGGAGAAAAAACTAAATAACAGTTTGTAGAAAATAATTAAAATAATTAATATATTTTTAAATTATTTAATGTAAATAATATACTTATCAAATAAATGATTTATTTGTGTCTTGTAAATATATCATTTACATAATAAAATTTTTATTTACTTGATAATCTATTATTTATTTCAAATATTTTTAAAAGTTATTTATTTATTTTAATTATTTTTCAAAAAAATATTATTTACTACAATTTCTTATGATTGTTTTATATGAAGAAAGTGGGCCATCATCATTTATGTCTGATCTGGGATGCAATTCTAGCTTACACATGCACAATTACATCTTGACCAAGACTTCGATGTCTCTTTTTATCTTTCCTGTTTTATTTACCTTCATATCTTTGAAATTTTTTACCAACTGTTCACTTGCTTTTCAAAACGTGAAACTGCTTGTGAGGTTTTTGTTGCCATAATTTGTCCAATTTCCTGACACATCTAGGTACAAGAATTTATGAAGAGACAGCTAGGTTATGTCGATGTCCTATTTTTAGACTATTATGAGATATTAACAAACTTTTAGACGACATATTTTTTCATTCATTTTTCTGTCATTTTCACACTTTCAGACGCGCTAAATTTAGTGTTCTCTAATAAAATGTTCTCTTTAATATTAAAATTATCCTATACTAAATTCGATACAAATTTATCATAAAATACAGCTAATGCTAATTAATTTAATATTTGATTCATATTTGATTGGTATCTTGACATTTTTATTTAATTATTAATATATTTTTATTTTTAAATTATTAAATAATAAAAGTTTAATTTTTTGAGTTTCAAAACTAGTAATGATGTCAAAAAGTAAAATAGCGTTAACATTTTACATTAAAACACAAAATAGGATAATTTAATTATTCACACTTTTCGATGATAAGTATAGTATTGACATGCATATGGATATATATATATATATATATATATATATATTAAAGAAGGTCTAAGAAGCAAGTGTAAAAAGTTCCAATAAGAAGGGTGAATATTAGCATTTCGTTCATATACATGAATCAAGAGCAATGTACTCGATACAGGCACAAAAGATTCGAAAGGCTGCATTGAAGTGCCATATTTACACATTTTGGAAAGATTTATGCCATGAAAATTAAAATAAAAAACAAAAACATTATCTCTTACAGCAAATGACAAACTAACAGATTTGGAGTACCAAAAGATTACCTTAAGGACCTGTGGTAAATGGGAGGGAAAAAGCTCAATCTAAATAAATTCAGGTTATTTCCAGCAAATAAAATAAAATAAAATTTTAGGTCATAAACAGGTTAAAAATTTAACTTGTTACTGGTTCAGGGTGAACCCTATTCCCCGTTTACCTTTCCCGATTAATTATATGAAAGATTATTTAAGGTATTATATATTTTAAGGTTTTTAATATTTAAGGTATTATATATTTTATGTTTTACAATGTATATAATTTTAAGTATTAAATTTTAACATATTTGATATGTGAAAGATTAAATATTATGGTTTTGATTTATTTTAACTTCAAATTCTTATATAGATGTTTTTTTTTTATATAACGAAAATAAATAATCAGATTAATAGAATATTCTGCGAGTATCTTGAATCCATAACTGGGAAAATCCTTCTCATCTCAATCAATTTAAATAGATTACAAGATGAGTATATATGGAGAGTATTCTTATTTCATGGGTGGACGGACAAGGAGACGGCCGTCACGACAACGACGATAGGGCTATCGTGTAAGCTAGTCTGCTGGGATACTAAAATTACCAAGCACTATGCATCACTTAAGTGACGTCATTCTTGTGACATCACTTAATTTTTATGGCAAATTTTCAGCCACGTACAAAGTTCGCAAATTTATCATCATGAGTCTTGACCAAGACTTAAATATTTGCCTCTCTTTATTTCTGTGCTATATTTGCCTCTAATTAATTTTCATTTTCGGTTTTTTATTTTTCTATTCGTCAAGCATTGCCACTGTTAATGATCTGAAGACGCTTGATACATTTTTTGGCCATCATATATTGAGAGTACTTTCTGTAGCTATCTTTGGATGTACATTGACGAATAAGGATAAAACATAAAAGATGATTTTTTTTTTTTTAATTTTTTCGGGTCAAGAGTATGAGAGAGTTGAACCATCTTCATTTTCTTTTTCTTGCTTTGAGCTTTTTTTGTTTTTATTATTAATTATTAAACTTCATAATTTTTCTTTCTTTTTGGAAAAATTTCGTAGTATTAGGGGGGTACTTAATTAGTAGATTTTGGATGCCTTTAAATAATTGTATATTTATGTATGTGTTAAGTTGAGTCATCCTCAGTTAAACCTGTGAAGGTGTATCTGCGATAATTTTCTTCATCATTTTTACACACAAGTTCAATTAGAGGTAAAAACACAGTATGTTAAAGGTAAGATGTCAAGGTTTCTACAGTTGCTGTGGATTTTTTACCCTATTTCCAATTTTGAAAATTGGAAAACTTTTACAAAAAAAAAAAATATTTGTCTAAACTTCTAAACTTTTTCATCATTCACTCATTTTAGAAAAGAAAAATTATCTTATATTTAAATAGTACCATTTTAAGAAAAAGATAAAGAATCTTTTTTAATTCTTTTTACTATGCATTATTTTCAGTATTATTTTTTTTCATTCCAAATAATTTTTATTTTCAAAAAGAAATTTTTGTACATATTTAAATATCTTCTTATTTTTAAAATGAAAAGATTTTTTTATTTAAAATAAAAAAATTTCTTTTAAAATATAAATACGTGATCCAACCCAAACGAAGCTTTAGGGTTCGTTTGGTTCGTTAGTTTGAGTTGAGTTTTTTGAAATTTAAATAGTAAATTTTGTTGACTTTTCAAAAAAGACAAAAAACTTTTTGGGAAAAAGACAAAGACTTTTGAGGAAAAAGACAAAATTTGAGCTTGAAAACTTGAGTTTAAGCTTGTGAACCAAACATATGCTTAATTTTCCCTCGCACATTACTGTGGTACTGCTGGAAGGTTAAGAACCTGCTCAAAGGAATTGTAAGTTAAAAAAAAAATGAAAAAGAAGAGAGAGAGAGTTTGATATAAAAATAGAGTTATCAGTTATCAGACTCGAATATTTAGCTGTGGTGTACGGAATGGGCCCAACATCGTGAATAGACAAGTGATCAACCTCCTCCACATGACGATGATTAAAAGGTGGCACCTTCATTTTGTTGGAATATTCTTCTTTTTTTTCTTTATCAATTTTTTTCCTATATAAGAAGTTTTGAACGAGAGGTTAGTCCTCGCAGTTTCTTTTGGACCTTCTTTATGTCTATTATTGCTCCTAAGTTATCAAACATTGCAAAAACATATTATTTGGTCACCAGATAATTCGCTTCTTCCTTTAAAAAAAAAAAAAAAAAAAACACGTTTCTGGCT
Organism: Ficus erecta; assembly: GCA_008635985.1. Lineage (NCBI taxonomy): Eukaryota > Viridiplantae > Streptophyta > Magnoliopsida > Rosales > Moraceae > Ficus > Ficus erecta. The sequence goes on along the minus strand of BKCH01002238.1, from coordinate 11,430 downwards.
TTCGACTTGGTCTGACCTCCATTCAAGCCCAAGAATCCAAGACATAAGTTCTTTGAAGGTACTTTCTGCCTCTTTCTTTTAATGTAAATTCAAGAATATTCCTCAAATTATTATTATTTTTTTAAAAAAAGTTGTTTTCTTTTTTTATAATTCTTTTTCATGAAATTCTTAGTTCTTTCTTCATTTAAAAAATTTGTAAGTGCTATCATGGAGAAGATAGATCTTCTACGGGGTACTTAGTGAGTAGAAGAGGTTTCCTTTCATTACTCAATCATTGAATAATAATAGTAATAATAATAAGAGATAATTAACAAAATAGCATAATATAAGATTGTAATTTAACAAAATAGCAGTTGATGGAGATCTAGACTCGTCGTCGTCGTCGTCGTCGTCGTCTTTAGCCGGTAGCAAGTGGTGGATCTCTGATTTAGCAAAACAGATAACAGATCTCGCGATCGGAGAACAGATCTTGTGAGGCTCTCGCGATTTCTTCGGCTGTTTTGCACCGGTCATTCAACTTCTTCGGCTCTCTCGCTTCGCCTCGCCGTGGCATGTCGTAAGTCGCCGGTGGGAGAATCGCGAATCCTGGAAATCGCGAGGAAAATTGCCGCATATCGCGGTCGTCCGTCCTCGTCACTGTCGCCACGGGATCCTGGCGCCCCCGCGTTGGTTTCTCCGACAGCCACTGGGTACTTCGTCTTCTCCGGTGAAGCTAGCTTTGTCTTATCCGGCGAAGCTGGTTTTGGGTAAAGGGTTTTCGGGGTGATATTTGGAGTTTTTTTTAATAGAATTAGGGATTATTATTGATCAAGAATAATCATGATTGGAGGCATAGTTAATTAATTTTCTTAAATGATAAATTAATAAATAATGACATAATATAGTTAATTTAATTCATCAATGATTGAGTATAGTGAATAATTGATGGACCGTAACCTAAATCACCAAATTTCATAATTAATCATTAGTTAATCAGTGATCTAATTAATCATTATTAGTTAATCACTGATTAACCAAATCTAAAAAATGATAAATGATTATTTTGTTAAATAAAAAAAGTTTGGTAATATGAAAAATTAGGTGATTAAAAAACGTCACTCTGCCTAAATTTCTTAATTTATATTATCTTGTTAACTTGTAAATACATTTTTTTTGCTATACTATAAATATAAATATTGTTTGGTGAATCCAACTTAACCTCAATTAAAAAGTAAATCCGGAATTAGTAAATCTCGTATTTATTAGTAAATCCAGTATTAATAAATTTGGTATTTACTAGTAAATCTAAATATTTACTAATAAATACAATATTTATTTTATTTTTGGGGTTTTCCATTTTTACTATGTAAATTCAAATATTTAGTAAATATTCAAATATTTACTATGTCGATCCGATATTTATTATATAAATCCAAATATTTGCATTGGTTTTAAAATATCAGTATGTCTAGTAAATCCAAATATTTACTGTTTCAATCCGATATTTACTTATTACTATATTAATATGATATTTACAATTAAAATGTATTTTGAGTGTTTTTTCAACCTATTAGTATATGTAATAAATCCAATATTTACTAAATAAATATGACATTTACAATATAAATCTAAAATTAATGAGATAAATCTAATTATTTATCAATAAATATAATATTTACGGCATTATATTAACGTGGTAAATATAGGTAAATAAAAAGATTTATAAGGATTTACTTTATAAATATATATAAAAAAGCAATAAATAAAAGGATTTACAAGGATTAAAAATTATTTACTTTATTTATACTGCATTTATTACCTTCAAATTAATTAATAATTATTTATGTGAAATTATTATAAAAAAAAAACCTTAAACTTTTAAAATTTTCAGAAAGAACCTAAGCCTCCATTTGACGTAAAGGTTGATTTTTTAAAAATTAATTATAATTTTTATTGATTTTTCAAAAAAAAAGATTAAAACTGAGATTAAAAAATTTATTTGAGTTGGTTTACCAAACTTAGTTTAAGATTTAGAACTAGATATGACGTTGACGACATCGCCGGAGACATTGATAGAGTTGGGAAAAGGAGATCGCACTTCGCCAGAGACACTGCTGGATCTCTCCGAAGATAATGATGGAGCTTGAGACGAAGAATGGAGATCGCGATCTCCATGGATTTGTGATTGCAATCGCCCACCCGAAGTTGCTGACATGGGTCCCACCCCAAGCCTAGTGCCGTAGCCATCCACCATCGAAGATCTGAGGTCGTTATTGCGCCGTCACTGCAAAAGCTTAATCACAGCCATCGCTCTCTTTGCCATGACTCACGAGTTCACGAGTTTGCCAGAACTCAGTGGCCCGCAACAACCCATCCGTAGCCATCGCGTAGCCAAGATCCTCCGCCACAGTTGTGAAATCCACCGGCGCAATAGCCGTCGCCGTCGCTGAGATCCTCTACCGCCATCGCAAAATCCATCGGCACAGTAGTATGTGTAGAGAGAGAGAATGGAAGAGAGGGCAAGATTGGAGAGTGGGAAAAAATTGGAAGCACATAATTAATTTTTAAAATAAAAATTAAAAAATATTATAATTTATCATTTTTTTTAAACCTGTTATAAATTTTTATAGTATTTGATGTAATTTTTGTAATAATAACATCAATAAAAATCTGAATAATCCTCTATTGACTCTGCGAAGATGTATTGGGAGTATAAGAAGATCATGTCCGGTGAAATGCATGGTAATATGGAAAGAACAGGTACTCTAGCTGAATCAGCATGGCAGAATCAAGCTAGCACAAGCCAAAACGACAGTCGTCCACGGGAGGAGACTGATCAAGATAAGCTACTGCTTGATGAAATAAAGGAAGCAGTCAAAGCAATTGACTTGCCAAATCCAACAGAAAGACATGACACTGAAACAACAGATCTGAAAGTAAGCGTTCCCAAGGCGGGGAGGTCAGGAAAAGAAATACTAGCAGAGATACAATGCGTTCCGGAGACCATGCTACGACATGCCCCATATATGAAAAAGAAGTATTTTGTTCCGAAGGAGTTGTCAATTGGCCCTATTCATGGTGCTGATGAGCATTTTCCTTTGTTCAACAAGAAACTCAAGCTTCAATTGGCAGCACGTTTCATTTCTGTAAGTGGCATTGAAGTGGATTCTTTATTCAAAAAAATTCAAACTGAACTCAAGAAAGACATAGAGACGTACTTCAACAAAAATGTTATTTCGTTTCCTATAGAGAAATTGCTTAGGCTGGTGTTCTTGGATGGATGTACAATTCTAGGGTTCATACACATCTATGTAAATAAAAAGTTGAAACTGTTACACATTAGTGATGGTCAAGCAGCATTGATCCAACAGGATTTTTTTTTGCTAGAGAACCAGATACCCTTTACAGTCCTTGATTTAATGATGACATTCGGAGGCTACAAGGACAAAAATGGAAGAATGATGGATGATTTTGTCCAATTTGTTTGCCATATGAGTAATATTACTTTTCCAAGGGACTCTAGAAATATGCGATTTTTACGTTTTTATTTCCGCGATCACATCTCTTCCAAAATCGAGGATTCAGAAAAGCCGGTTCATATTCTTGACTTTCTTCGAGAAGTAATCTTATTTGAATCTCATCACCACTTTGGGAGCATTTTTTCTGTCCTTCCTGATATCTTCTGCATTACATGTTGTTGTGTACCGATTCTTCTTTTTGGTTGCATGAGGTGCTTCCGTAGATCACACGGTCGTCTCCCCAAACATTACAACAAGATTAAGCAGACTTTTCGCAATGTTCAAGAGCTCAAAACTGCAGGGATAAGATTCATGCCTTGTGATTCTTTAAGTGCCGTATCTTTTGATTCTCTATTCTCTATTACAGCTCAACTTATGCTTCCAAGATTAGTTGTAGACGATTCAACAGATCGTAAATTGCTCAATCTGGTCGCCTATGAGATCTGCTTGCGTGAATCACATCCAAAGCATAATCCGTGGGTTACTTCTTATGTGAAATTGCTAGATTTGTTTATTGATAATGAACAAGATGTTAAGGACCTAAGGGCAGCCGACATTCTTCAAAACTTTCTCAGTAGCGATGTCGAAGCGGCTAAAATGATGGATAAAATGGGCTCTCTATGCTCTGTACCACTCGAAGACACATACGGAGAAGTCAAGGAAAAAATAGAAAAGCATTACGTAAGCAAGTTTGCGAGGTGGACGTCTGAAATCTGCAACTCCCATTTCAGTAGCCCGTGGACCATTCTGGCTCTCTCTGCTGCTACAACGGTCCTTGTGTTAACTGCTATTCAAACTTGGTATGCTGTCTATCCAAAAAAGTGAAAGGTACAAGATACTTCTACTCATCGTAATTAACTAATTATTGACATGTAATTCCAATCTTTTGGTTTCATCAACATTGATACTTTGGACGATATATTTCAGGGATATGATCAAGGGTCGAACATAAACTGACTCTAGAGATGTTTAGTTCGTTCTAGCATCTGCCAAATTTGGAGTTGAGGTTACTGATTCGCGGCATCCTTCCATATTGTCGTCGAGTTGGAATTATCAAGTCCGAGCCAAGACTGTTCTTGGGAAGGTCTATCACTTGTACCTTTCTCCTTTTGTTTTTATTTTTTTAAAACTATCCATATCGTTACTACTTCTGGCGTTGCTTCAAATTTGTTGTCTTAAAGTTGTTAAAGTGTATCTTTTCCTTTGGTTAGTTTAAGTGCACTTTCTTGTGTGACTCGTTTGGGATCTTTTATGTTGTAATGGTGTTACCATTATTAATGTTCTCGTGGATTGTCTAGAAGCAACTGTTTCTTCTCTGTAATTTACTAAATGGAGAATCCAAGTTTTCTTGGTGTTTTTTTTTTCCTGCTAGAAATCTGTTTTTGCTTGTTGTATTTATCTCAGTATTTATTGTTTCTGATTTTCACAATATACCTCTTGGTCAAGACAAAAACAAAAGAAAAAGGGGAAAAAAAAAAAAAAAAAACCCACACACACACACATAAGCGGAAGATTTCAAGCGAGAATATATATATATATATATATATATTTTAGTATAACCTAGATTGTCAAACTAAAACAAATCGAGATTGTTATGAAATACTATCATGTATAATTCAGGTTCTATTTGATGATTGTAAGAAATTGAATTAATTCATGTATCAAAACAAAACATAAATCTATGAGATAAACCTATAAAATCCATGAGGATAGCACAAGGATAAAAACTTCGAATTTTAATTGTGCAAAATAGAAAATCAATTATGCATTTAAGAGCACACGCCAGGCATGTACCACTTATTATGAAACCCTAAACCTACACTAAAACATCATAGCAAGTAATTGAACCAAAACCCAAAATGTGCACCAAGTCCAATTTTAGAACTACGATCACAAATAACCAATTATACTTTCGTACAAACTGTTAAGCTTTAGTCCAACCTATTATTCTCAAATTAAAAAAACTCAATTATTAATTGAATACAACAGAAAATTCTAACACCAAGTACTTTGCATCACCATGGTGATGTCACAAGTATGGCATCACTTAATTTTTGTGACAAATTTTGAGCCACGTCTACAAGTGTGCAAGATTCCTAACCAAGACTTCGTTATTATTATTATTATTATTTTTTGCCCCTTAAGATACAATTTTGTTGATCACTTCCCCTTTGAAACATGAAACTGCTTCTGGTGTAATTATTTACCCCAATACAATGACCAAAATTCAATGAAGTTTTGATTTATTGTTCTGAACAATTCAATAAAGTTCTTCCGACATTATAAAACGTGACTGATCATTTAATACACCATGTGCAATAATGTAGGTAAGAGAAAACAATCATGTACCATAAATTGACATTTTTTTTTGTGTGGTTATAGATATAATCTTAATGTAGACTCCGTTTGGTGAAATGGTTTTGAGTTGAAATTTTTAAGTTTGAATTGGTTGACTTTTTAAAAACTAATTATAATTTTTATTGACTTTTAAGAAAAAGACAAAAATTGAGATGAAAAATGTGAGTTTAAGATGTAATACCAAATGGGCCAATAATTTCAGACTTGACTCTACCCTAAAATATAGAGTTTAAATCTCTAACATCAAGTTCAAAAAAAAAAACAAAAACAAAACAAAAAACAAAAACAAAAAAAAAACAAAACAAAACAAATTGACCTTTTGTGAATTATTTATGGAATGAAATGAATTGCCAACCATAGGCAAATGATCCTGCACCTTTTCCACATGATGACAAAAAAAAAAACATTACAAGGCTCTGGCAGCTTCATTTTGTGAGAATTTTCCCACTTTTTTTTTTTTCCTTTTTATTTTTTGGATAAGAATATTGTGAACAAGTTTATTAGTCCTCGCAGTTATTAATTTGAAAAGTAAATTTGAAATACTAAATTTACATTTTTATAAAAGAAAACACTATTTAAACCTTTTTAAATTGTGTTCAAAATTATCTTAAAGTGATGATCCAATCGGGTTATTAAAACACTTCCTTTTTTTTTTTTTTTTTTTTTTTTTGTCATCAGATATTGAAAGTACTTTCTGCCGCTATATATTGTCATGTACATTGAGGAATAAGGGTAAATCGTAAAAGAAGATAATTAATTTTTTTCAACAGAATTATTGAGTTGGATCATCTTCATTCTCTTTTTCTTACTCTGAGTTTTAGTTTTTAATAAATCAACCTCATAATTTTCTTTCTTTGAAGAAAAGTTTGGTAGTATAAGTGTTACGGGTACTTGGTATATTTTGGATGCCTTTAACTAATTATATAATATGTATACACACACACACACATACACACATATATATTAAGAAATTTGCTTAATTGTTGTCAAAATTGCTTAGTATTCATTTAATTGTTCGGGCTAATGTTGTGAAGTTGAGCTCGTCGAGCACCGTCATAGAACTCTCCATCAAGGGAGCAAGTTCTCTGATGATTTCTCCGGAAAATACACGTTGTGGAAGATGAAAAGTTTGAATGAAAACAAAAATACAAAGAAAAAAGTAAATTTAACCGTTGGTTAAAATCTAAGAGTTTGATGTGTGAAATTTAATAACGTGTCAAAATTTAATAAGCGGAACAACCAATAAGACAATATTTTGGGGATAGCATATCTGGATTCTTCTGCCACTGCCAATTGGAGAAAGTGGTAATCAACATTTATCTCTCATCTACAAATTAAGCGAGCAAATTAATCATATTGACCAAAACCTCGATATTTGTCTCTTTTTATATTCCTTCCCCCACCCCCGACCAAAAAAAAAAAAAAAAAAGCAACTCAGTGATGAAAAGGTGACATGTTTCAGTTATATGAGGTGGATAGTACTGTTTTTTGTTAGATATTATTAGGATCCATATGATTTTAAATATTTACTATGTTCAGAAATTTAATTAGTTATTATTATAATTATAAGGGTTATTAACCTTTTTGTATAATATATTTTACTTTTATTTAAAAAGTACTATATAATGCATTTTGGATTTTTTATATTTTTACACCATCATATGATATTTAATATACAAATTTATTACCTTTTTATGTCAACATCTAATTTATGATTTTCCAATTTTGCCCATCTTAAAGGTTAAAATCTCTATCCCCCCCTCCCCTCCCGGCGCCCGCCCACACACACTAAAACCTCACACTTCTTTTCTTATATATTAATAATATTTAAAAAAAATTCTATATACCCCTACTAAAATTTTTGCCTGACTCTGCCACTACCTAGAGAAAGTAGGTAATCAGCATTTATCTCTCATCTACAATTGAAGCGCGCAAATTGTGACGCCCCGACTTCCCAAGCCAGGTCGACACCATACATACTTGTTCTTTACTTGGAAATTTGAGAAATTTTTTTTTTTTTTAAACATATTCACATACGTCATCTTGTAGAGAAAAACTTGTTATGCTTACATACCATATTGAAAGTAAAATTTTAAGTCTTCAAACTTCATACATATAACAAAACCTAATATGCTTTTGAAGTATTAACATATTTTCTGATAATTAGATGCGGAAAATTATGCGTAGTGGTATCCCACACCGCCCTTCACCCGCCGCATCGTCCGCATAGCCCACCAATTAAACTGCAGGCTTCTTACCTACAGTATGAAATATAAGAGTGAGCTTTCGCCCAGCAAGCTCAAACATAATCTCACAAAATATTTCAAGCATCTTTAAAATAGAAACATGCCAATCATCACGAAACTCAGGCATGAATCATTTATGATTGATTGAATGTTTTATGTTTCATTATAGACTCAATCTTTATTATCTTGTCTCAACATGTGGGCCCATAGTGTCCGTACCAAAAGCGCGCAGCCTCCAGACAAAGCTAGGGTTTGCAAGGCCCTAACAGTTCTGGGAATTATAACTTGACCCTTCACGATCACGGAAGGTAAATATCACCACTGAAACATGTAACCTCCTCGATCACGGGAGGTTGATACGACACCTTACTTGATTATCTTACCATGTGATTTAACATTAGTGAACATGCTTCATGATGTCACTATGTCATGTCTTACTCAACATTTGCCATAGCATGGCCTTCTTGAAAACATGTCATTTCTGGAACCATGGCATTTTTGAAAACATGGCATTTCTGAAACCATGACACTTTTGAAAACATAGCATTTCTGAAACATGACATTTTTGTAAACATGGTATAACATGTCATAACATAACTTAGCACATCATAGACATAGCATAGCATCACACGTCATGGCATCGCATATCATAGCACAACATAGCATGTATACTTGAAATATAGTGTACTTGAAAATAGTCTTTACTATTTTCATACTGTAGGTGAGGTTTGATACTTGCCTGATATGCTAGGTTCCGGGTTTTGTTGCTTTAACTCAGATCGCAACTGCAGGTTCCTTCCTGCTATTAAAAAGAACATATGATAAAATCCTATAAAATGCTGGAGACCTTTCCAATATTCTAGTTATATGTCCCCCCACACATATCTCGATCATTTACTAGGTTACTAATTGTAACCCTAGAATTTGTGGTTAACCAAACTTGATTCATTACTTGTTAGGTTACTTGAGGTAACCTTGGGTATTAAACTCAGGTATATATGAATAGTATCAGGTTACTATCCCTATTATCGGGCCTAAACTTTAGTAACTTGGATATCCTTCCCGGTTACTATCCGTCAACCTTTTGTTACTATACTTTGGCTTTTAAAATCCAATTTGAAGATTTTGGCTAAAAATCTTTTGTTTAACTTTAAAATTCGTGGTTTTCAAAGTAGGTCTTTATAAAATCATTAAAGGCTGAAAACTGCTATTGGAACAGTTTCCATAGTCAAAACAGTGGTGTTGGTGCAAAAATACAGTTTCTCTGCTTGTATTTAGAAAATCATGTGCATGAATTTCTTGCTCTATGCACAGTTTTTAGAAATCCGTGTCAGTTTAAAAATTCAATTTGAATTTGAAAAAATTGTCTTCACAAAAGTTTTAGCTCTCGGAAAATCCTAAAACTTTCATGTTTTATGAAAAATTTAATTCGGACTCTAACGCATTCATATTGCCATTTGAACTCACCTGATCGTGCATAAATCCTGGGCACGGTCAGGCTCGGGTTTTTGCAAAACGAAGGCCTTTGGAGCCTTATTTTCAAAAACTGTCTGAGTTGTCCTCTAGGAAAAACTGTTCCGAGCAACTTTCATGTTTAAAGTTTTTCCAAATTCGGCCTCTAAAGGCCTTAAAATCGGCTTACCGTAAAACTGGTCAGGATCCACCCGAACCTGGCAGTTTTTCGGTTTAGAGTTCGTTTTACGTCCTAGACGTGGAACCTAGCTCAACCAGCCACCGCGGGAGCTCTAATACACACATGCAGCGGTTTCTAACGTTCCAAACCATCATTACATAAACATTCATCAACAATAATCACATCAAACACTTAGTGTGCATAATCAAGCACAAACTTAAATATAATTGAGGACACATAACCTTAGCATGCATCAAACATATAAACCTTAATTTCATGCAGCCAAAGCATAAAATCATGTATGACTTAGTAAATAAAACACCTAAACCCTAACTTAAATCAAGCACCAACCAAAATTCTAAGCTAGGCATAAAAGTAAATTGAGCTTATGCTCTTACATCCAATGGCTTAAATACACTTAAACTTCTCAAATTGAATGCTCAATTTAAAGCTTAGGGTTGGAAGGATTACCTATAGGGTTTGGAATTGATTTCTCAAACTTGGATTCCAAAACTTTTTTTTTTTCTTTTCCTTGGCTGCCACCCATCGGTCCCCTCCACCAAATCTTGCACCAAAATTTTAGTTAATCTTTTGGTATTTCCTTAAACCAAATTAAATCAACCAAAACCAAACAACATTTTTCCTTACCTTCTCTCCTTATCACAGCCGGCTACTAGGCCTAAAAAAGGGCACCAATTTTTTCAAAACCTTTGCTTGATGTTGTAGAGAAAAACCGACCACCCTAGTACTAGAACCCCCTTGGTTCTCAAATTTTTTCTTTGTTCTTGCTCACACTTAGAAGTCCGGATTTTTGAGGGAGAAAATGGCAAGAGTTTGGCTGTTTTTTCTGAATTTTTGAGGTCAAAACCGCCCCCCCCTTGGCAGCCTATTTATAGGTGAAGTTTTGGATTTTTTTTGCAAAAATTTTGGTTCACCTTTTGCTCATAAATCCTTGGAGCAAAACTAATTGCAAAAAGTTTTGCTATTTTGCCCTCCAAGTGGCCGGCCCTTATTGGTTGCCTTGGTAGCCAAGTTTTTAATTTCTTTCCATTTTTTTTTGTTAAATAAATGATGTCATAATTAAGGATAAGGTGATGTCATTCACCTTAAGCCTTGTTTGGCTATTCTCATCATTAAGCAGTCCATTTTTGAGTTATACAGATATTTCCAATACTGTGTTCACTTATACACAGTATTTATTTAACTAAAATTTATTTGTTGTAAAAACGGACAGTATAAAATTTTTCTTATTTTTCCGAGCCCTTTTTGTCTTTAATTCCTACTTGGTGTGCTTGATTTCCTAAGGTGGGGGTTTTTTTTTTTTTTTTAAAGCCTATTCATGTTATCTCAACCGTAAAGATGGTTTTCGCAGTATTTTTCCCATACTGCTTATCATATCACAGTACCGTCTTACTCTAGTCAACCTTTGACTATTCTGGTCAACTTTGACCTTTTTTTTTTTCCATCAAACTTTGACCATCATAAATTCATGAAATTCCGTCATGTCTGTTTCCTTAAAAGGCCTATTATGGAGTCTCGTAATTAATTTACCGAGAACTCAGCCTTATATTGATAAAATTATGAACTTTGTATTGGTATTCATAATTTTCATAAAATTGCGCATAAACACATAATACGAGCTTTAGATTTCTTATATACAAGAAAATCATGAGTTCGTAAAAATTTTTGGATATTA
>BKCH01002237.1:0-18627 GCA_008635985.1 Ficus erecta | reverse complement strand
GAGGTCAGTCTCTTCACTGTGCCTGCAAAAAAGAAACCAAGTGAAATAGAAAAAGCTTTTTTTTTTTTTTTTTTTTTTAAACTCTTGGCCTCACTTGTTTTCACTCTTCACCAAACCTGGCTTTGATACCACTATTACAAAAAACTGAGAGCAAAAGACAAAATAAAGTAAAAAACACAAGGAAGAGAAGTTTTTCTGCAATACTTTTATCCATTAAACAAACAGCCTTTATATAGGCAATTATACAACGGAAAAACAAACAAAGAAAGCAACACATTTGACCACTAAAACCATTAAACCAACAAAACAGAACGTGGGCCACTTTTTCAACAACTTTGCTAAAAAGATGGCCATCAAATCAATAAAAACAAACCCACTAAACTAAGAAACAAACAATGTGACACAACGGAAATAGCCTAAAGACTAGGACATATAACTACTTTATTCAATAGTTCGGGGGAGGTTCTACTCCAAGGGAGATTGCATAAAACGGTTGTATCGGTTTAACCTGCAAAGAGCTACACCAACTGGTTCTGAAAAGTGTTGCTCCCTATTCAAGTTGTCCTTCCAAGTTTACTTCTTCAGCTTTAGTGTTAGTTCTTCCACGGATATGTCTGTAGAGCCCAAGAAAGCAGATTGTTTTGCTTTGTAGTAGTGCGTCTGTTTCGTCTGAGTCAACTGAAAATAGTAGTGTTCTTGAGTTATGGTATAGGAAGTTAGGCCATCCTTCTATCCCTGTAGTCAAAAATTCTCACTGATTGTGAAATCCGTTTTTCAAGTAATGAGAATTTTAATCTTTGTTCTGCTTGTCAAATGGGAAAGAGCCATGAATTGCCCTTCAAAAGGTCTAAGACAATATACAATGAACCTCTTAGTCATTTACTATGATTTATGGGGATCTTCATTGTTCCATCTACAATGGTTTCAGATACTATGTTAGTTTTGTAGATGCTCATTCTAGATATACTCGAATCTATTTCCTTGAAAGTGAAGCATGCCAAACCTTTCTCAAATTTAAGGCAAAAGTAGAACTATCTTTCAATAAGAAAATCAAAGTTCTCCAAACCGTCTGGGGTGGTGATTTTTCGCTCTCTTACATCTTTTGCTTTCAAAGGTGTCTTTCATCGTCATTCTTGTCCACACACATCCAAACAAAATGGTGTTGTTGAGCGAAAACATCGTCACTTTGTAGAGTCCGGTCTAACCTTACTTGCGCAAGCCTATCTACCTTTGAAATTCTGGGTTGATGCTTTTGCAACCATGGTGTATCTTATCAACAGGTTACCGACAACAGTCCTTGATGGTAAGGCTCCCTTGGAAAATCTTCTACATTGCAAACCTGATTATTCCTTCTCAAACCTTTGGTTGTCTTTGCTTCCCATATCTCCGACCTATAACTCTCATAAAATGCAATTCAGATCTGCTCCATGCATTTTCTTGGCTATAGTTGTTGCGAAAAATATAATTTTAGTGCAAGCCCGCAAGATACGGATCACCATAAGTACTAAAGTGACAAAATGTCGAGTATCGTTCCACAGTGATTGAAATTAAGAAATAAAAATACTAAAACTATAGACGGAAATATCAATGCCTTTATTAGACAAAAACATAAAAAACTAAGCCTAAACACGACCGCCGCAAGCCTTCAATGAAAGTGCAATCGACAAGAAGACCATCAGATTAGGATGAATGCTTCGAGGGACAAGCGGCGAAGCCAAAAAGATGCCTTCAAACCGTAGAACGTGAAACACACGTGCTCCCACATCAGCGTCCGGAGCAGGAACCACTACCTCTACAAGAAAGCCCACCACCGTTCGGAACAAAAACCCAAAAGAGTAAAACTAACAGATGAGAAAAGTGTCACAAAATACCTCAAACCATCTGAAAAACCATCCACTAAAACATAGACGAAGTCAAGGGGGTCCTAGTGAGGGCACGTGCCCCCACTAGGAAAAGTGTTAAAAATATTATTTAATATGTATATTTTAATAATTCTTAAATTTATACTTTTTAAAAACCATTTGTGCCTCCACTAATTATAAATGCAAAATCATTTTTCTTTTGATTGTTTAATGTAATTCCGGTTTTTTTTTTTTTTTTTTGTTAAATTCAAATCAGCTGTGTTTTTTTTTGAGAGTCTATTCTATCTTCTTTTTTTTCTTTTTCTTTTTCTTTTTTTTTTTTAAGTAATTTGCTACTTATCTCCATGCAAGCCGTGCTTCCATTAAAAAAAAAAAAAATCTTTTGCCTCCTTTTTTTTTTTTTTTTTTTTAATTCAAATTGGCAGCAACTTCCTGTTAAAAAAAAAAAAAAAAAATGGCAGCAACTTTTTTCACGCCATAGTTAATTTTTTCCCCCCCTCTCTTTCCCTTTTAATTCTTTTAAGTTCTGGTTTGGCTGAAACCTGAAGTCATTATATTATTATTATTTTTCTCTTGCTCTCCATCTCTTCCAAAATAAAATTTTTTTTCCAAAATTTATATGTTCAACTATTTTAGTTTTCTCACCAACATCCATGAGTATCTACTTTCATCTTTTCAACTTTTTCAAATTATTATATATTTAAATTTTTTTTTCTAATATTGCGATCTTATTAAAATTAGGACAAAACTTTTGATTAAAGCTTGGGTGGTGTGTTCTCAATATTATTTTCTCTCTTTTAAGGTATGTAAATTAAAAGATCTATTAACTTTTTTATTTTGATAGATTAGTTTTTACTTCTATATGAAAAGTTGCACCCAATATGTAGATTAGCATGTTTAGAGAAGGCTTTTCTTTAATTAATTTATATGTGTTATACCCTTTAAAAACAATAAAATGAGTCGTAGATTGGCCGAATGAATTATCAAATTTGGTCGTTTGTTAAGCTTAAATTATTAGGTTGCTTTTAATTATTAGCTCAATATATGATTCGGTAGAGTGGGTGTTGATATTTATATGCATCTTAATTAATTTGTTAAAATTAATTTATGAGGTTGCTATTTTATGTACTGTTATAGCATGTAAAGGGCAAAAAATTTTCATACTAGTTTCGATAGTATGATTCGGTAGAGTGTCTGAGTAAGTGATTTACATTTTAGGGTTCGTTTGGTGTTTGAGTTTGAGTTTGAGTAAGTTTTTAAATTTAAATTAGTAAATTTTGTTGACTTTTCAGAAAAGACAAAAAACTTTTTCAGAAAAGGACAAAATCTTTTGGGGAAAAAGAAAAAATTATCTTGAAAAACTAGTTTGAGCTATAACACCAAACATGCTCTTAATCTGTTAAATTTAATTATTAGGCTGCTTTCATCATTGGGTCGTTCGAAGACATCTTTTCAACTTTTTCAAATTATTATTTATTCAAATTTTGATTTTATGTACAGGTTTTTGAAAAGAAACTTTGAGTCACCTACCCCTAATGGAAAAAAAATGACAATGATGCAAAATCAAGTAGAGAGGAATTTGAGGCTTCAAAACTTCCGACAGATCCTGGGCTTAGGACTAGACCTCAAATTTTAGTTTTATGTAATATTCGAGATGAAGTTCGAAAGCATACTTGTTAAAGGGTCCTTGTCAGCCTAGATCATAAATTTCCCTTTACAAAATCTGGGGATAAATCAAGACGTTTTGTTCCGGGATGGTTCCGTGAATTTCCTAATAGGTTGGAGTATAGCGTTACAAAAGATGCCGCGTTTTGTCTTTGTTGCTCTCTCTTTAAGCCAAAATAATGGGATCAAACTGGTGGTGATTGTCTTGTTGGTGAAGGGTTCTCAAATTGGAAAAAAAAAAAAAAAAAAATTCAAGATTTCGAACACAGATAAGAAGTCCTAATAGAGGCCATAACCAAGCTTATGGCCAGTGCCAAGCTCTTTGGAACCAAAAGCAACATATTCAAGCTGCTTTGGATAAGCAAACAAGTCAAGCTTGAAGCAAATATGTACAGGGGTTGAATGCATCGGTTGATTGTGTACGGTTTCTTTTACGCCAAGGGCTTGCATTCCGTGGTGATGACAGATCGGAGGATTCAAGAAATCAAGGTAACTTTTTTGAGCTTTTGAAGTTTTTAGCTAAACATAATTATGCTATAAAATCTGTCACATTCAAGAATGCTCCTGAAAACCTCAAATTAGTATCACCTATGACTTAGAAGGAAATCGTAAATGCTACTGCTGTTTTGACTATTAAAGCCATCATGGTAGATTTAGGCAATGTACTTTTTTCCATTCTAGTTGACGAATCTCGTGACATCTCAAATTAAAGAACAAATGGCTATTGTGCTATGCTTTGTGGACAAAAATGGTTGTGCAGTTGAACGGTTTGTGGGTATTGAACATGTTATCAGTACGACAACTCTCTCGCTTAAAACTGCAATCAATGCTTTATTTGACAGATACAAATTAAGCATATCCAGATTACGCAGACAAAGTTATGATGGCGCAAGCAAGATCCAAGGAGAGTTCAACGGTTTGAAAACACTTATTTTAAAGGAGAACCGTTGTGCTTATTATGTTCACTGTTTTGCTCATCAACTTCAACTTCAACTTCAACTTCAACTTCAACTTCAACTTGCTCTTGTGGCTGTAGCAAAAAAACACATTCAAGGTGCAATGCTCTTCTTTACAATAGCCAGTGTTATAACTGTTGTTGGAGCTTCCTCTAAACGGCGTGATATTCTCCATCAGATAAAAGCAAGTAAAATTTCTGAAGCACTCAATAGTGGTGAACTTTCAAGCGGGAGAGGTTTAAATCAGGAAACTACTCTCAAACCTGCTGCTGATACACATTGAAGCTCACATTATGATTCTTTAGTTAATTTGATTACCATGTTCTCATCTAAAGTTGGATCTTCTTGAAACAATTGTAGAGGATGGGTTGAGTTCTGAGCAAAAATGTGAAGCAAATAATTTTTTGGGTAGTCATTTGATTTTGCATTCACTCCACATTTGATTAAAGTCATATTGGGGATTACAGATGAAATGTCGAAGGCATTGCAGGGGAAAGATCAAGATATTATAAATGCTATGACATTGGTGAAAATATGTAAGCAAAGACTGCAGATAATGAGAGATGAAGGATGAGATTCTTTCTTTCATCAAGTTTCTTGTTTTTGTGAGAAACATTGCATTGCTGTTCCAAACATGGATGATATGTTTGTAGTACAAGGAAGGTCATGACATAAAGCTCAAGAAGTTATCAATTTGCATCACTTTCGCGTGGAGTAGTTTTACTCTGTTATTGATATGCAGCTCCTAGAGCTAAATGATCGTTTCACTAAGACGAATTCCGAGTTGTTGCTTTGTGTAGCTTGTTTATGTCCAAATGATTCATTGCAGCTTTTGACAAGCAAAAATTAATCTGTCTTGCTTAATTTTATCCTTGAGATTTTTCACCAGTAGAGCTCGTGATACTTGATACTCAACTTCAAACTTATATTTTTGATATGCGGTCTAATGAGAAGTTTGTAGGACTAAAAGGCATTAGAGATCTTGCACGAAAAATGGTTGAGACAAAAAAAAAAAAAAAAAGAAATATATCCACAAGTTTATTTGCTTATCACACTTGCATTAATTCTTCCTTTTGCTACTGCCACAGTTGAGAGGGTATTTTCTGCTATGAAAGTTGTGAAGACTCGTTTACAAAATCGGATGGGAGATCAATGGATGAATGACAATTGTCTACATTGAGAAAGACATTTTTGATACTATTAAAAATGAAACTATTATGAAGAGGTATCAAAAAATTAAAACTCATTGAGAACAATTGTATATCTTGCTTATTTCAATAAAATTTCATTACGAAAAAGTGTTGGAAACTTTACTTAGTTTTCATAGAAATTAAGTAAAAGGTTTCTAAACTTTACTTGATTTTTAGGTCATTGGTTCATAATTTTTATCTTTAAATGTGTTTGGTTGGAGGGAGAGATGGAAGGAGGGAGAGGGGTGGAAGGAGACACTCCTGGCTTGTTTACTTTCTAGGAATAGAGAATCGGAATGGGAAATGAGAATCAATCACATGTTTACTTACCTATTTTTATCATGGAATGGGAGCGAAATTGTATGGGGCCCACACTAATTTGGGATTGAATAAGGAGATTAGTAATCCCAACTCCCCCCATCGGATTAGCACTCACAGTCCTGATCTTAAAGTTAAATTACTGTTTTGCCCTCAACTTTACTTCTTATCTGAAGATTGAAAAGGAAAAGTAAAAGATTGAAAGAATCCTAATTTTTTCATGCTTATTCACTTCTCCTTCTACTGTGTTCCCTCCTCAAACAGCAAGCAAGGGCGCTGTTTTGTCTCCAAGGTATTGGTTTACACATCTTCTATGTAATCTTCCAATCTAAAAATTTCTTGTGTACATAACTTTTGTAATTCACTTTTGTGTATTCTTTTTTTTTTTTTTTTCAAATAATGGTTTTTTTAAATAAAAAAGAGAAAAATTTCTGATTTTAGCTTCGTAAGGTCATCAAGTATTTTCATGTGTGTTCTTTTATTATTACAAATTACAATTTTTGTTCCTGATCTTTTTTTTTTTTTTTTTTTTTTTTTTTTTTTTTGTGAATACTTCCGTTCTTATAATGTCACAGATAGGATGAGGTTGGAAATTTTGTACCTTGCTCTATTCATATCCAATATTCAATAACATAATTCATTTGTCAAATTTTTTATTGCTACTTTTTTATGTTTTTGCTCTGTTCGTACACTCTATTCGATGAGGTTGTTGTTCCTAAGGAGTTTTTGCACTTGAATCTGTAGTGCAGCCCTTGGGTTGGTTGTATGGCTGTTTGTCATGTTTTATAGTCAAAGTTTTGGGGATTCATTGCTTTCCAATCTCTAATCCAATTTTTATGATTGTCGTTTTCTATAAATTGTAAGCTAAATCAAATTTTGTATGATGATAATGTCGAGAAATCATGTCTCGACTCTTAGCAAGAAAGAAGAGAATAGTTGTAGTGATTAAAGAAATAGTTATGATGCTGTAAATGATCATGGCCGTGTGTGCTGCGATGTATACCTATGTTTCCACCTATTATGAATGAAGGATACGAAGTCCAAAATTGGGTATGAGGATTTATCAACAATTAGGTCACCTGTATGATTTGGTTTATGAGAGTGATGCCAAGTGTGTGGCACAACTAAGAATGGATAGGGAAACGTTTAGAAGATTATGCAAGCTTAGTAAGCACAAAAATTGATTCTAATGAAGAGATGCTTGCAATGTTTTTGCATATATTAGCACATCATGTTAGGAACCGGGTGATTAGTTTCAATTTCAAAAGATCCGGACGAACAATTAGTAAATGTTTTAATAAATGTTTAAAAGTAATGATTCAGTGTCAAAAAGAATTTCGGAAAAGCCCATAACCAGTTTTGGAGAACTTAATTGACCCTAAATGGAAGTGGTTTAAGGTATGCAGTCTTTATTTTTATTTTTATTTTTATTTGATGTTGAAAGTTCATTTTAAACTATTTTTTTTGTTCATTTGAAACTTATGCTTCGTTTTGTTTTCTAATGATGAAGAATTGCTTAGGAGCTTTGGATGGGACTTGTATAAAGGTTCGCGTGCTTGAAGCAGACAAATCAAGATACAAAACAAGAAAAAACGAGATTGCTACTAATGTCTTGGGAGTTTGCTCACAATATATGCAATTTATATGTGCTCCCGGGATGGGAATGTTCAACACATGATATGCGTGTGCTAAGGGATGCGGTGGCTAGAAGAAACGGTTTAAAGGTTCCCCACGGTAATTATTCTAAATAAACTATATTTTTGTATTGTCATTACACTATTTATTGATTATCTCCTTACTTTTGTACTTGGTTATAGGTTATTATTACTTGGTCAATGGTGGATACACCAACGGGGCTGGTTTTCTTGCACCATATAGAGGACAACATTACCATCTAAGTGAGTTTAGAGATGGAAACCAACCAAATTCTCTGGAAGAGTTTTTCAGCATGAAGCACTCGAGTGCTAGGAATGTTATTGAACGGTGTTTTGGGTTGTTGAAAATGCGATGGGCTATGCTAAGAAGTCGTTGCTTTTATGATATAAAAATACAGCGACGCATCATTTTTATGTGTTGTATGTTACATAACTTCATTTGAAGGGAAATGACTAATGACCCGATGGATATTACAAGAGCTACTCAATGAAACAGAATTTATAGATTCTATTGAGTCATCAACTGAGTGGACTTTGTGGAGACAAAATTTGGCTCAATAAATGTTGAAAACCTTTTCCTCATTACTATACACTGGGTGAAATTTATGGACGTGATCGAGCCACCAGCATCAATGCTGGAAATGCAGATGATGATGAGGAAGAGGTACGCCAACAAGACATCATGAACGTGAATTTGAGTGATGATTCAAACATGACATTTGAAGAGAATTCTGTAGAAAATGAAATGTCCTACACTCAACAACCAAGTGTGCAACCTAACCAACCCATAGAAAAGCTCTCCAAGTGCTTCCACACGCAGGGCAGAGACCAAAAGCAAAAATAAAGACCAAGGCATTTGAGAACATGTGCTCTAACATTGGGTCGATGGCTCAATTTGTGGCAGCAATGGTATCAAAATTAGATGATCTTATTGATGTGCTCTCTACTGCTGATAAGGATGTAGCTGGATTACAAGCCAAGTTGTATGAAGAAATTATGAAAATTGAAGGATTAGATGACGATCAATTATATGATGCCACTAACATTTTGGCTACAAACCATTATTTGTTGCGTGTCTTCTACAACATTCCCGAACAACTGGAGAAGGGATATATTCTCAAGGTTCTTAGCCACGGTGCTTAGGTATTAAATTTGCAGTATTAATTAAACTATAATGGTATTTGGAATTACATGTGCGGCATTTTCTTATGTTTATGATTTGGAACTTATTTATTATGCTTACGACTTGGAACTATTTTGTTATGTTTTTAACTTGAAACTTATTTGGTATATTTATGATTTGAAACTTATTTTGTTTAGAAAATGATTATGTCATATCCTATATCTGTTTTTAAAATGAGCGATAGTAAATCAACTACAAACAAAATTTTAATTTTGGAATTTATTTCAACATTCTGTTTTTAAAGCAAATTTATATTTCAAAAAAAAATAAATATTTACTACAACAAACTATTTATCTCAAATTTTGACTTTTTTATTTAAAAAATAATCTTTATATATAAAATAACTATTTGTATATAATTACTTATCTCAACATTATGTTTTTAAAAAATATACAAATATTTCAAGAAAATAGTTCTACAATTAGTAGAACAAATAATATATATCTCAATTTTTTTACTTTTTAAAAGCACAAAAAATAATTACTTTAGTATTGAAATAATTAGTATAAAATCTACTTGTTTAAATTGAAAACACAGAATTAACTGAAAGGGTGTATAAGTAAATTTACAATAACTGACTCTGATTCCTATTCTAAATAAACGTATGAATGGGATTGACAATGATTCCAACTCCGATTCCTGGAACACAAGTAAACAGTATATTCTAACTCCGAATTCAGCCCACTCCAATTATGCATAAGTAAACATGCCATCATTCCCTGGTTTGGCTGGAGGGAATAGAGGAAGGAGAGGAGAGATGGAGGGATGCCCTCTCCACCCGGACGCAGCATTTTACATGATGCAAGCTCTTCCCTCAACTTTATATTGAAAAGATAGTTTTACTCTCAAAAAAATTTAAAAATATTTTATAAAATGAACAATATAGTTATTACATAGATAACTATCAACCATCCTTTCAACTTTCCCTCCTTACTAAACAACATAAGGGATTCATTCAATGCTCTCCATCCTTCCTTCTCTCCATCCCTCTTACCAGACATAACCTAATTGTATCCCCTCTAAACTCAAAGTCTGGCTTTGTCCTTGCTCTAAACGACATCAACGAAACCACCCTGTCAAACGCAGCCACTGCCAAAAAAAACCTACAACAATACAAACCCATAACCAATTTTCACGGTTGGAGGTCTAATGACTCGCCATAAGATTGTCCTAAAACTCCGACTGACTCACTTTTTCCTTTTCTCTCTTTCTCGTTTCTTTCCTAGGATAAAAGGCCTTGAATGTTCAAAAAATTGATTTCAAAAAATCAAATAATATGTGTTAAAATGTGAGATAGAGTTTAATGCAATCATTAAAATATTGATTTCAATATAGTAAAAATATAGGTTCTCGTGGTGATAATCACAAAAGATAAGATAACCAAAACGCCTCATTTATTTAGCTTATATTCACTTTCATCTATCTAATTATATAAGTACCAAAAGTATATTCTGTTTGTAAAGTTAGCTACAAAATACCTTCACAAGTGATTAAAAATTTGAAAATACCATGACTACTTCATGTTTAAAATGATGAAACAATTATTACTTTAAACAGGGATAAATTAAAAGGTCAAATAGACATATTTAAAATGATGAAACAAATATTTCAATTTTTTAATTTTTTTTAATTTTTAATTTTTTACGTCTAATGTTTATATTTTTCAATGTTTTAAATTATATTTAATAATTTTCTCAAAAAAAT
Organism: Ficus erecta; assembly: GCA_008635985.1. Classification (NCBI taxonomy): domain Eukaryota; kingdom Viridiplantae; phylum Streptophyta; class Magnoliopsida; order Rosales; family Moraceae; genus Ficus; species Ficus erecta. Next base: position 8,093 of record BKCH01002237.1, on the reverse strand, counting down.
TAGATTAAATATTTTCTCCAAAAAATTATATTTAATATAACACGGGAAGGATAATCTTCGTCTCTTTTGATTTGTTAGTTGGAGATGAAAATTTTAAATTAGAGTTGATTGATTTTTTAAAAATTACTTATAACTTTTTGTTAAATTTTTAAGAAAAAAAATAAAAATTGAGATGAAAATATTTAAATTTCAATTACAATACTAAACAAAAGCAAAATCTGTTGAAAGATTTTAGCTTTTATTTTTATTTTATTTCTATTTTTTTTAATGGCAAAGCAGGCACATATCGCTTTAGGTGTTGTTAGAGCATTTGAATATTTTGGATATTCGCTTAAAAAGTCACATAATAAATATAAATATACTAAAAAATAAGTATAAATAATAAAAAGAGAAGACCAGAACGGGGGTGCAACAGAATCTCTGACTAGTAGCTAGCTTTTAGTACCTACCTCCTCCTATCACACAACAAACAACGCACATAAAAGACGAGAAGAGAGAGAGAGAGCGCGGAGAGGAGAGAGAAAGAGCACTGCTTTCCGCCATTATAGCACACACCTCCATAGCCGCCGACGCCATCAAAACCACACAACTCACGACGATGTTGGGCGCTATCAAGGCGGCGGTTGGGGACGCAGTTCTCACGTTTTCATGGATCTTCTGCGCCTCCACTCTCGGCGCCGTCACCGCCGTTGTCTCGTTGGCAATCGGAGTTCAGGACCTCATCTGGGCGTCTCTCCTCATCACCACCGTGCTCGTCTTCATCCTCGTGTTCGTTTTCACCATCATCGGTGACCTCCTCGGCGGCGCCAGCTTCAACCCCACCGGCACCGCCGCCTTCTATGCTGCCGGCCTTGGCTCCGACACTCTCTTCTCCATGGCTCTTCGCTTCCTCCCCGCTCAGGTCGTTTTCCACGCTCAAATCTTCTCTCGTCTCTTCTAGGTTTTACCATTCTAGACTAGTTGTGTCCTGTCGAACTTCATTCATTCATTTATTTATTAAAATTTCTGATTCAGGACATTGTTTTTGGAGTTCAATTTTAAACCTTTATGAATTCGACACCTGAATTTGATAGAAGATTTGGAATTTTTTCTATATTTGTTCTTCTTTCTGGAGAATTACTCTCAATTTCAATTTTTTTTTTTAATGAATTACTCTCTTATAGTTTTTACCGTTCTAGTTTTTTTTTTTTTGGTTCATAGTTTGACTTGTCAATTGGATGTATGCTTGGTTTGACTTTGACAGGCACTGGGTGCTGTGGGCGGAGTTCTGGCCATAAAGGAGGTGATGCCGGAGCATTACAAGCACATGCTTGGAGGGCCTTCTCTGAAGGTTGACTTACACACCGGAGCCATTGCCGAGGGAGTGTTGACTTTCTTAATTACCTTTGCTGTTCTTGTTATCGTTCTCAAGGGTCCTCGCAATCCTCTTCTCAAGATGTGGTCAATCGCCGTTGCTACCGTCACTATGGTTGTCGCAGGTTCTTCCTTTACCGGACCTTCCATGAATCCTGCCAATGTAAGTAAAAATGATCTCTCCTTTTATTTGGTTGTGTTTGCTGATTTATGTTAAAATGAATTCCTCGTACTGGCCTGATTTAATGGTGCATTTATGATGTTTGACTCTCTCGTCATTGCTTTTACCGAGTTCTAGCCCGAAAAATATCTTGTGGTCGTGAATAACGTTTGGTTATTTGAAGTCTATGCTTAACCTAAATTTTGTGGGTATTCGTTGGAAAGACATGTTGTGAAGATCGCCTGTTCATTTGATGACATTTGCTTCGAGTGAATAAGTCGTACTATTTTGTGATACATCAGTTTTATTTTATCCCTTTGTTGTGTTTAGCACAGTAGTAGATTATATTCAGTTATTTCTTGTTGTTATCCGTCCATTTTGACACTTTTCCAACTGTTTTAGAAACTCAATAGGCTTAGGAAATTGTATCTTCTCAGTCACCAATTGCTTTATGAACACGTATAAGCTGACAGAAAGTCATAGGGTGATAATTCTTTACACATTATTTGTATGTAAAATTATAATGATTGACAAATTCTTTCAATTTTTTCTTCTACTGACAACTTTATTTGGAAAGATATTATAACCCCTTTCTGTTTTTGAGACAAGATTTAGTTCAAAAGTCTTGCTTTGTGAATGTTTTGGAATCTTGTTTTTGTCGCTTTCGACACGCGTTGAGAGGATGGGATAGTACATTGACAAAATAGATATATGTATTGATTCGCTATTCCAAGTTACTAAATATAGTGGTTGTTTGACTTCTAGAGATATTAAAAGATAGATTAATCAACTTCGGCAATTCAGCTAAAAAAATTAGTTATTTGATATTTGATTAACGTATTTGCATATTTAGACAAGACAAAATTGCTCATAGCTTTTATTGCACTAGAGGGAAACATTGGCCCCACACGCTCTTTCGGAAAATAGTGATTATGAATTTCATGATTCATATAGCCTTCCGTTTTAAGCTTCTCTCCAAATTACTTAACTCCTAACATGGGAACGAGTATAGAAAGTCAGCTCTGAGCTAAAGGAAAAAGTTTAATCCTAAACTTGCTCGTATTTTTTGAATGGATGATGATGAGAAAAGGATTTTTCATTTCCTCTTAACTTTTCTAAACTTGCAAGTTGTAATATAAGTGGAGCATAATTGAATCATTAACTGGAAAATGTGTCATAAACATAATAAATTAGGCAATCCCTACTTGGTGGAGAGTGCATAGTGGAGACTCCCTTTGTGTTAATCTCATAGTGAAGAATGCATTTTTTCCTTTTGTATCATGCTGGATCCATTCAATGGGAAGCGCAAAACTTGTTCATTCATCAGGTAGGTAGGTGGATTTAAGGAATTGACCCACGAAGCCCAAACCATAAGGGAGAAAATCACACATGCCTAACTTATGGTTTGGTGATGATTGCATTTTTGAGCTTGGGCTGCTAAGTATGTTAGGGGAATGTCACAACCTAAGGGTTCAGACTTAGGAGAAGGAATAATGTAGCCAAATGAAAATCTGAATGCAGTATTAGCTGTAAAATAGGTATTCATCATCAGTGTACTCGTTAATTGCTTAGGATGGTTGATCTAGGTAAAATTAACAAGCAATCTTTTTCCTTAAAGAGAAGAACTTAGTATAGGCATTGTGTGTAAGTTACTTGCACTTCACTTGTACATATCATTTAATGAAATATTTCAATCAGAATTTATTAGGTGGGATTGAGTCATTGTTGTCCAAAGGGTAAGGCTGTCAAGGAGAGAGCTAAAAGGAGTATTTCAGCGAGCTGTTGGTTCTAGAATATCTAAGATTCTGAAACACAAACAAAACAATTAAACAATCATCAATTATCTCTTGCTATCTCTCTCTCTCCCTCTCTCTCTGGTTTATGATTACATTTTAGATCTCTTAAAGGCTAGTTAGACTTTCCCCATATCTCCTCCATGTATACATATTTCTTCTTTTTTGATGATCGTAATTTGCCATTTACCAGAGTGAAATTTCCACAAAAATACCAAATCACCAATTAGTTTCTTGCTTACCAGACAGACTGTTAATAGAGCTTGCCTTGAACTTTTGGAGGTTTCTGTTTGACCAACCTCTCTTTAGCCAAGCTCTTTACAGGTCTTGCTTTTATCAGAACATAGGGTCATGGTCAGAGGGGGGCTTTTGTTATTTTTGAAATTCTCTTTCTGGATTTGTATATTTGAACTTTATTTCTCAGTTTATAGTGGAATTGAATTGAATAGCTCAACAAGAAAGTTCAATAGTTGATTTCGCAATAATTTGATTTCTATGTTTTTGCCTATCCCATTATGGGTTTGCTTTTCCGTGTGTTTCGAATCAGGACTCCTTGACCACTGATGTACAATTTTTTTTTTAACAAGTTTTTTTTAATAAAGTTTTTGTTTCTCATCAAAAAAAGGAAGAAAATAAAGACTTTTGACAATGTCTTTTACAAATGTGAACTTATTGATTGTTGCGTATTAATGATTTTTCTTCTATTTCACTTGTTTGCACCTATGCTTATTTTTATTTTTCTTAGTTTGCTTTAGATACAAAAACAATTAAGCATTCTTTTTACTCATTCTTCAAGTTGTGCTAATGCTTATTTACTTTTTCCGTTCTTTTTTTGCATGTTTTTCCTCTTTGATAGTATCTTTACCTTTTTCGGATGATGGAAATGTAGTTTTCTCATGTATCGGATATGATGTATTGTCTTTACATTCTTTTTACAATACAAAATCCCGTATTGTCTTTGCAGGCCTTTGGTTGGGCATACGTGAACAATTGGCACAACACATGGGATCAGTTTTATGTTTATTGGATTTGTCCGTTCATTGGAGCAATTTTTGCTGCCTGGTTCTTCCGTGCTCTATTCCCGGCACAAGAAGTCAAAAAACAAAAGAAGGCATAAAGAAGCACATAAGAGCCTTGGCTGTGTTCGTTCAATAAGCCAGTAAGTAGCTTTCTTCCTTTGCTACTGCTCTTGTAGCACCCTTCACCTTCTCATTATCAAGTACGAATGTGATCCGACTTGTCAAGGAAATAGGATTAGAGCATTTGCTTCCTTTTTAAGTTAAGTGGTCACAAGACCTTTTCCATATTTGATGTGAACAGTGTTAATATCTGGGTTAAGTTAAGTTGCAGGTAGTTCTCGTGTCTTTTCAATCTTCTTTCATTTCATAATTTAGATTGTGTTACTATTTATGCTGTGCTCGAAAGGGCCGGTTTCGTTCAGGTTTCTTTAGTTTTCTTTCTTGTGGCATTTCGTTACCTTATTTCGGATTTCGGGTTCTAATTTATACTTGGAATTAAATTCCAATGGATCATGTTTGGAGGTGGCCATAATCTTAGGTAAACTGGTAAAGTTAAAAAAAAAAAAAAAAAAAGAAAGTTCATAACCACGTGGTCATCTGAACCTTTTTTTCATTCAATACCTTGGAGGGAAGTTGCTAAAAGTGCACTCAAATTTAGATGAAGCAACTAGGCAATTCTTGCTCCAACATCTGTTAGATCGTTTTATTTATTCATTTATTACTATTATTATTTTTTATTATTTTTTTGCTGGTTTGGACACACTTGTTTCATTAGTCTGCCTTGATTGTCACCTCACTAGGTGCATAAAAAACTTGCAAATAGTAACCGTTTTGAGTAAAACATGTCAATGGAAACATTTTCAAATAGACGGTTGGCTATCAACATTTCAAATGGTGTTTGAAAATTTGAAAATTTTTCTTTTGAAGCGTTTAGGAAAAATTTTAAGTGGAAGCGAGGGTTAAATTTTGACAAGTTTTTCTACAATATGTTTGTATTTGAATGTTTTTATTTAAAATATTATCATTCAAATGTTTTTTTTTTTTTTTTTGGGGGGGGGGGGGGGGGGGGGGGGGGGGTAAAATAACCATAGATTTTTCACTATTTGTGGAGGAAGAGGGAGAAGAGGATTGATCAAGAGAATATGGTGAGAGGTGGTAGTGAAACTGGGAACTTTATTATCATTTTTCTTATGGTTTTTTGCGAGGCTCTATAAATTCGACGGTTGACATAAAAGTGCGATGTTGATTTTTAAAAATAATGTATAATTTTGAAGGAGAATAACATATGTTTTTGCTTTGATAGTAGATCCTTATGTCTACAACACGCACAACATCAAATTGAGCATTGATTAATTTATAACTTTCTATACGTGATAAATTCTCTAGTATTAATCAAATCGAAATGAGAGGGCCCCTGGACATCGTTTATGAAGATCACAAAATAACCATCATAATTAGAATTCGAAGAAAATTTAAAATTACTGTAAATGAACACCACCTGAATATATAGAGGTTCACCGAAACGAGTTATGTCCTCTGTGTCTAGAGCGTCTTCACTATGTTTGGGAAAATAGAATGCCGTTTACAAACACTTGTTTGTTTTGCTCTGAAAAATGATCTAAAGTCAGTTTTGTAGAGTCTTGGTAGAAAAATTTGGGAGAGCGGCCGCCCCCCGGCCCCCTTTTTTTTTCCTGATTGGTTCCTTTCTATTTATAGAGGGAGAAGATAGTGGCTTCACGTTTTAAATTTTTATGGGGCAGTGGGCTTCTTGCCACTTCCTAAAATTGAGGGAACGTGGCTGTTATACTATAATTAAAGACTTACTCCTCATTTATGAGGAGACTCTATTCCTTATCACTCGTGGAAGAGGGATAAATAATGAAGTAAGCTTTGCTCTAACACCTAGTAGAAAGGGCTATTCCCAGAGGGGGATGTTAAATTTATCCACACGGGAGAGGAGTAAAATAGAGCAAGCGGGAGAGGAAACATTTATGGTCTCTCCTTCCTCCAGAGGGGGATGTTAAATTTATCCACACGGGAGAGGAGTAAAATAGAGCAAGCGGGAGAGGAAACATTTATGGTCTCTCCTTCCTCCATATTCAAAGCATTATTGCTTCAGCGCTATACGCCAAGGACATCACGGACGAGGTAAAGCGACAGCTTAGCACACTCCTGAGAATCATGGTATTCAGTTATGAGAATCTATAATATTTGAAATTTAAATTCAACAAACTATGAATTGCTCTCCATAGAGATCTCGGAAGTAATTCAAATTGTGGGCTAGGGATATTCACTAGATTTTATTTTTTTATTTGAATTTATGTTACTTATCCAAACAGAGCCTATATATAAAAGAAGCTAGACAAATGATCCAATGGTATGGTTATCGTCGTGGGGTGCTAGAAAACGCCCTGCATATAGAGCATAAGGCCAAACCAAAGCACACTCATCCATTCACTCAAGAGATAATGGATGTTTCATTTCCTGAGCAATACAAGATGGCTCTCTACGAAAGGAAGACGGATCCTGATGACCACGTCAAGATCTACATTGGACACATAAACCTTTGATGGAATCCCTGAAGCCATTTAGTGTAGAGTATGGACTACTCTTGTTGGGGCAGCGAGGAGATGGTCTAAATGGCTTCCTACGAATTCCATATCTTGCTAGGATGATCTGAGGAAGGCGTTCCAAAGTCAATTCACCTAGAATTTGCAAACTGCCAATGCCGAGAGAAACACTCGTTGTCATGCACCAAGAGGCTAATGAGTCGCTGAAAGATTGGCTTCACTAGTATACCACTGAAGTTGCCTCAATGAAGGACCTAATTGAAAGAGAAGAGCTCATAGGAGCCCTTAGCAGTATGAGGCTTGAGGCATGACATCCCGTTTAGGGAGGACCTGAACTGGAAGAGTGCTTATTCCTAGCGGGAGTTCTTAGAGCGTGCTAAAGGATTCATCAACGCCGAGGAGACTAGAAAGCTCACCCATAACGAAGCCTCGCATGTTAATAATCCCCCCAATAACAACGGCAACCAATCATTTGGAAAGCAGAATAATAAAAGAGGGAGAGACAATAACAACGACAATGCCGACAACGCTGCAAGGGGAGGACAAAACCATTCCCCAAACCCACAAGAAGATCTCACTTCTATGCTCAGTCTATGACCCTTCGCCAAGATATCTAAAATTTCGTCTCTTATGCATTTAGTTCATGCATTTTTTTTTTCAGTTATTTTTCTTGTTATTTTGTCCTAGGCGTAGAGAACATACTAGTCCTTAAGGATGTTTTCTATTTTGCAGGTCAGTTAGGATCTTCTTATTTATTCATTTCAAGCATTGAATAAAGATTTCAAGCCTTTCTTCTATAATTTTGTTTCGACTACTATGAATTACTACTGTAATGTCAACAATGTCGATGGTAACATAACCAATATTATGTCTAATAAAAAGGGGTCAACGACTTTAACTTAGCCGAGGGGCACATTGTAGGAATATCGTGCAGTGGAATTTTAAAAAATTTTAATAATTGAACAAAATCATGATGTCATATATAATGAATCTACGTACTTTGTGAATTAAGAATCTCTAAGAATTATCTAAGAACCCGTATAGAAGAGCTTCAACCAACTAATATTCTCCACTATGCTCTAATTCCCGGATGATGGAGTGTGTGGGCCCTCTTACCTTTTATTAATCACACGTGCAGACTTAAATTCTCCTTCCAACCACCTAGACCTCTAGAACTTATTATCACTTATGGGAATAT
>BKCH01002236.1:0-125745 GCA_008635985.1 Ficus erecta | reverse complement strand
TACATACATACATATATATATATATATATATATACTTTTGATATTCTGTTTTGTTTTGCCTTGTGTTTACAATGGAATAACAAACTTCTTATTTTTCCTTGATTACTTAATTTACAACTTTCCGGTTTAGTTTTGGTTAATGTTTGGCTTTATTGTTTATGTGAACATGTATGTCAGCTTCTTCTTCTTTTTTTTTTTTTTTTTTTTTAAGTTGTTTGTGTTGTCTCTCTGAAAATTCACGGACTATCCATTTTATTGTTATATATATATATATATATATTATATATTCTTTGGTGTTATTCTGAGATTCTTTATTGCATAGACGTGAAGAGTTAATGTAAATAATACCTTGTTAATGACCTCAAATATTATTTAGCTTTTTTATGACGGAATTAGTTTGGTAGAAGTTTAATATACCACCTTTTTGTTTCATCAAGTTTATCATTTGATGTTTATGTAAGTCCCTTTTTTAGCTTATGAATAAACTAACGCTTTTGAGTGTAGGATTTTAAGCTCTGTTTTCTCGGTCTCCAAACAATCTTGATGACTTTTCCTTAATTCTTTCTTATTTTTAGGAAAGATTACATTGTATTAGAATGTCAAATAAATTCGAGAAAGATCAGGGGTTACAGTTTCAGAAAAAGGGGGGGAAAGAAAGAAAAAACCAGGAGTTACAAAATCGTTTCGATATATAAATAGTTATATAAATTGCTAGGTTGGTCTTAAAATTGGAAGTTGTAAATTTGTATGTTTTTTTAAAGCTAGAGTGACATTAAATGACTAAAAACATTGCTGCAGACTATAGTAGTATTGTCTGTTAATGAGAATAACTTTTTAATCAAATTATTGACGGATTCTGTCTAAAAATTAATATAAAGTATCATTGTAATATCATTTTAGTGGTTTAGGATCACTTAAACTAAAAAAAAAAAAAAAAAAAATCAAAATTATAAAAATTTAAAAGTTTAGGAACTAGACAGTAATTTATTAAAAAATACTATTATCATTATTTTTTAACTCAAAGAAAGAAGTTTCACAACTTACTTGCTTTCCTGAATCTTATGACAGTATACAAGTGCAGTACATGCTCTGTATCCTTATCCTATCCGTGCCTCTTCACAAGACAGAAATGATAGATAGGCTATATAGAGAATAAAATAAATAAATAAAATAAAAGAAAGAAGAAGAAGAAAGTACTTAATAATAATTCAATTTTGATACAGACAGCTATTTACAACAACTAATAATGGTTTTGAGTTCCTTTTTTTATTCCAACATCGTGTGCGTGACAAGTCATTCATGATATGTATCACCTTTGTATAAAATAATGTTACCATTCTGGCTTTTGGTTTTAACAAAACCCTTTATTATTAATTTTTTTTTCCTAAATTTCAGGATAATTCCAGTGATGTAACGAAAGCAGAAGTGGATAGTCCTAATGCAGAAATTCAAGTGAAAGAGAGGTCAACTGAATTTAGAGACGGCAAAGATGAAGATACAGAGAGAGTTTTTAAGAAACCAGATAAGATCGTTCCATGTCCAAGATGCAGAAGTTCAGACAACAAAATTTTGTTATTTCAACAACTACAATGTCAACCAACCTAGGCATTTCTGCAGAAACTGCCAGCGGTATTGGACAGCTGGGGGTACGACGAGAAATGTTCCGGTCGGAGCTGGCGGCGCAAGAACAAGCACTTAGCGTCTCACTTCCGGCAGATACTAGCGTCGACGGGCAATGCAACACAGGTTAACGGACTAGAAACGACAGATTCAGGCCAATCCCAACTTCTCCCTTGTGACGAATCCTTGAGTGGAAAAGTTTTAAGATTCGGTCCCTGATCAAGTATCTGTTTGTGATTCCGTGGAAACCATGCTAACTCTTGGAGATCCGAAGGCGTTTGCTGAGATGAAGCCTGTCGAAAATGCAGACAGAGAACAGGATACCCCGTACCGATCTGCCATGACACAATCTGAGATTACCGAAGCAAAGTAAATGAAAATGTTGTTCAAAGTGAGCAGGTTTGTTTTCGAGGTTCTGGTAACGAGCCAGCTCGTTCTCATCCGCTGCATTGCTACAGTAGTCCTCCATTAGTCCTCTCTTGGAACCCTGGTTGGAAGAATGCTGCGCATCCTGCTGCAAACTCACAGAATTTTCAAAGCTTTTGTGGTCGAATTCTGGCGACTTAAACCAAGTTCAGTGGTTTCCCACTCAAGTTTTAGCCATTCCGGGCTCAAGTCCGTCAACCATTCCTTTGGGCTTTGTTCCAGTTTCGTACTGGAATTGTATGCCGGTTTGGGCTTCTCAGACGGGGAATGTCTCGTTGGCTGCAGGATCCTTTAGTTGCATGTCTTCTTCTTCCACCGCCAATAACAACGGCTACTCGACCAATAAGTTTCCGATCCTCGGCAAGCACTCCAGGGATTCTGAATTGACGGATAGAGAGCAGTCCGAGATGCATGCTTTAGCCCCGAAAACACTGAAACTCGACGACCCTGATGAGGCTTTAAGGTGTCCGATTCAGACCACGTTCGGCATTAAGCTCGACGACGAGGATCTCGTTGTCAAGGATAGCACTGTTCGGAAAAAATTTACACATAAGATTGAAGGAAAGGACAATGCATGTTCCTCCAGTCCCGGAATCAAATCCAGCAGCTTTTTCTCGTTCTCACGCATTCCAAGAGAGTACATGATTAAGCTCCGTTGTTTTATTTCTCTCCTGAAGGACCTAAATTGCATATATATATATATATATATATGTATATGTATATTTGCCTTTTATACTTTAGTAATCGTCTTCGGAAGAACTGCGCGTTTCAATTGGATAACGAAAGCAGTATGAATCAAAAAGGAGCAAAAAATAAATAAATAAATAAATAATTAAAACTAAAAAAACACAATTGGATAACTGAAACATATGCCAGAATCCATTTTATTTTATTTACACATTTCTGATAATTGCTAATGTAGTCCAGTCCAAGAGGACTCGACTCCTTTCCTTTTCTTCCCATGTCTTTAAATATCACACACTATATAAAAAGCTTAACTGCCATGCATATACTAAAGCAGCAACTTGACAGAACCTGCTCATTAAATGAAATATTAGTAAATTCAAAATAATTTTTAGAATGAAATAAAGTAACTTGACGAATTTGGACCCGTAGAAAAATATTAACAATATTCAAAATAAATCTTGCAATGAAATAAAATAACCACTAACGTTTAAGGGTTCGTTTGGATCGCAGGTTCAGTTTGAGTTGAGTTGAGATTTTTAAGTTTGCATAGTAAATTTTGTTGACTTTTTCAGAAAAGACAAAAAACTTTTTCAGAAAAGACAAAAAACATGATGAGATTTGAGTTGTTTAGTTTGAGTTGAGATGGTGAGGCAAACGGAGCATAAATCTTTAGACCTTGGAAAAGAATTGTAACAACACAGTTGAAAATTGCAGATGTATTCTGGAATCCAGATTTTTTTTAGAAAAAAAAAAATTATTTTTGTCACTTTAAACATTTAATTAATTTTTTCTTTCAGGAAATAAAAAAAGTTCCACAACTACAATTTTGGTTTCAACGAAAATGGAGTTTAAATTAAAATAAAATAAAATAAAAAGAAAGAGACATTTAAATTCATATAAACTAAATAAGTAAAAAAAAAAAAAAGTAAACTAATCATTATCATTTTTACATCACTTGACATATTTAATTAATTTTTACTTAAAAAACATAAATATCTTTTTGTCACTTTAAATGTTTAATTAATTTTTGCTTTCAGGAAATAAAAAACTACATTTTGGTCCCATAATCAACGAAAATGGAGTTTAAAATTTAAGTTACAAAAAAAAAAAAAGAAAAGAAAAAGAAAAAGAAACATGACTTATAAATTCATCTAACTTTAAAAAAAAAAACATAAAAAAAGGGGAAAATTTCATTAAACTCACTAAGGAGATACAAAAATATCAAACATATGAAACCCCATATTACATGAGACAAACCTATCAACAAGAACAGATCCAATAGTAAAATTTGATGACGGTTAAAGGGAAAGACATATGCTTGAGGCCTGATAACTGAAATATACCTCGACACACACTGAAATCAAGTACATGTAAGGCTCTTTTTGAACAAACTCCGACAATCAATGGATTTTCACGATCAATCGATGGCCAAGACCTAGTAGCACTAGGACCACTACTAATTCTGCATAGAAGTAACTCTAGCAGAGCTAAAACACCATCAAAACTCATATCTGATGGATAAACAACCCACTCGGAAGGTGAATAAACCACCACTGTTATTATAAATAGCAAAAAGAAATAAAAAAACCCAAAGAAAAGGCGACGAAGACATCGTTATTATTACATACATACTTACACAAAAAAAAAAACATACAGAAGTGTCCTTGCCGATAAAACAAACCACATTGTCGAGAAAAACTGGGTTACCGAAGCCGAGCTGCTATATGACTTCACTGGCGCATGAAAACCACGCACTATCACCAACTATCTTATTTCTGCCTTGCTCCTTCCTACAATGTTCATCCTCCTGCCACGGGCTCGCCTCTGTTAAGACTCTCTATCTGATTCTCACCTTCATCTCTAGGGTCAGGAAACCAGAGATAGACCAAAGGCCGCTACTGAAATCCGGTTCCAAGAGAAAAACGATTGAGAAACTCTAGCCCTCGTACATTAGAGGTAGAAAGGGAAGAGAGAGAGAGAAAGAGAATGGGAAAGTTATAATCTTTTTGACCAAATTCTCTAACTAAAATGGGGAATTTTTTTTTTTTTTTTTTCATTTTTGTTTTCTAAAAGCAAAATTAAATATATTAGGTGATATAAAAAAATGATATTATTTAAATTTAATTGATTATGATAAAAATTTAGGTGATAGATAGTTATGATAGTTTTGATTTGACAATTAATATATTATACGTTAGGAAAGAGAAAATAAAACAAAGGGATGACATGGAAAAACATCCAAATGTCAAATTTTTTTGGATGGATAATCACATAAGCTAGATGATGCGGTACACTCGGTTCACCGGATAATTTCTCTTTAGAGAGTGAATGGAGGATTTCGTCTTCCTCCCAGTTCGTCACGTGGTAGCCACCACATCATCGCCATATGATTATTTTTATCTATTCTGTGTGCGCGTAACGCATGCGTTAACTAATGGTAATAAAAATAGGAATGAGACAGTCGTGATAGTTATACTTATAGTGAAGCAAGGAAATTTATTCACTATCAACTAATAGAGATTTCTTTCCTCACATGTCAAAGAGACTATAAACTGTGCATAACCTAGCACTCTACCCGTTGATCACATTACGTGTAAAATTCCCTGATAGATTTTTCTCTTCCCCTCTCTCTAGGTTCCGTAGTTTTACGGCATAATTTGAGCCTTGCAATTATTTACAAACACTTGCCATTCCATTGCTTCAGTTTATTAATACTCAAAAGAATCCAAATAATATAATTTTTTTTTTTAAACAATACGATTATTGAAAGAATAATTACTGTATTGGTGGGTTGAAGAAGGAAAAAATAATGATAAACACATTTTACGTAGGAACTTTTTTGAATACTGTGCGGTATAAAAAAAGTAGAAATTTAAATTTAAGATTAAGAGGGTGGCTTTGGAAGGGTGTGGAAAGAGTAATTTAGGGGATGACATAAACCCTAGTATACTTTTATGACCATTCCAAATTAAACCTTAAAATCATAATTACTATATGATATTGGCCTAATTATTAGGTTATGAGTAAAAATAATCACCAATTTCCAACATTATATAACATAAGTACAAAAAAATTCCTAAAAATTACTCACAGACAGAAAATCTTTCTTTTCTTTCTTTTAAATTTTTTTTTAAATTTTTTTTTCTATGGTCAATATGGTGAGTAAAAACCCCAAATCCTAGGGTATTTATCTTAACTGATCCCCAATTGCATAAATATTATATATATTTTTTTTGGTTGAACTCCATAACCCAAATTTTGAAAATACGATTTATTAAATAGCATATTTAATGACCATTCACATTAAAGCCCTAAAACTGACAGTTAATATGATATTGGCCATTAATATATACGGCTACAGGTACATTAACATGCAAGAATGACGGAATCACCAATAGTCGTTTACTTGTTGACGAGATGTACGCTAACCGTTTTGGTGATGGAGATGTCAGCAAACCTTCATTTGGTTTTGGGTCCTTTTGGGGCGTTTTATTTGCGGGTTTTTGTTTTTGTTTTTTTTTGTTTTTTTGTTTTTTTTCGTTCGTGCGTGCCGAGAGGAAGAAAAAGGAGGTGAAAATCGTATTGGAAAAGAGGACGTTTTATTTGGGGCTTCCCTCTTTTTTTTCTTTTTTTTTCCTCTCTCTGTCACTCTCTCTCTCTCTCTCTCATCATTGACAAAGAGGTGGACAACGGTTGCATTCGCGCCGAGAGGAAGAAAAAGAAGGTGAAAATCGAACTGGAAAGAGGAAGTGCAGGTTTATGTGAGAATGAAAGATGGGTGGGGGTTGTTATTTTTTCCCTAAAGATTTCTACTTGTGTCTACTAATTTTTTTTTAAAATAATTATTTAGTTTTTACCTATAGAAATATGTAATGTTTTTATTTATATAAATTTTTTATGTAATTTTTTATTTTATAATTTTGAGTCTCAAAACGTGCTTAATATATGCCTGCTAAATATGAGATGACGATATTTCTTTTTCTGTAATGAATGTAACAATTTATGAATATTAAAATTACAAATTTTTAGTTCTTTTAACCAAATACGAATTTGTTATGTAGTTGAAAAATTACGAATTTGTTAATGATACTGAAGATATATATATATATATATTTTTTTTTTGTGGAAAGATATAATTTATTGTTATTTATTACTTCGATTTTTCCATTCAACCTCTCTCTTCAACAACCAAATTATCATTTGGATTTTGATTTATGATAATCGTGATAGAGACTTCTACTATATTAAATTCAATACAATCATTAAATATGCGTTTGATTGGTTCACTTGAGTTAAAAAAGTTAGAGTTTTTGTTGGAGTTTAATTACGTTTTGAAATTGTTCATTTGACTTATTGGAGTTAAAAGGTCTAAAACTTAAAATGTGTTCAAATAAATATATCAATATGGATCTTTTTTTCGTTTTTTATGAAATATATGCAATTTAAATTTATCAATCATTTTGGGAGGACCAATTAGTCATAGTTTTGATTTGAAACATGTCCAGTATAAGATCACCGTATCATTGGGGACGTTGGAAATGCTAACCTCCTAATTTAATCACACGCTCGGTACACACACTAAGGCCCAAAGCCAAGACAAGAAAATCAATAATTAAGCATAATTAAATGAATATCAATCATTTGCGAGACTATGTTTCTACTTTTTGAGCAAAATCTCATAAGAAATATTCATACTGTTGGTAAAAAAATCCACAGTTAACTAATGGATTAGGCGGACGGCGGGGAGAAGTATGAAAGGCAGTTATGGACACCACTGCATAATATTTCCTCATTTTGAGAATATATTATGATGCACAGTATTATATAATTTGGATTATTCAAGTTACTAAACCCGCTTTTGAGACTAACAGTAGTAGTTATATAACACTACTTCTGCATGATCAGAACATCTTAAGGCGGTTATCAGATTTGAAAATGATTTACATAAATGTTTGTATTTTTTTCAAGAATGTGAATTTTCAGTAATTCTAGTATCTATTGCAAGATACACATATTTAAAAGAAAACGTTCCGCAAATTTAAGCATGTGTTTATTTGGTTCGGTTGACATGAAAAACTAGAACTAAGTGTAAAAACTTGAAATGTGAAAAAAAAAACAACAACAATATATATCTTATTTTGTTTATCTCAAAATTTTTGTAATTATAAATAATAAATTCATCTCATTAGATTTGAAATAACAAAGTTATGAATTTTAACAGTTTAAGTTTTAAGTTATAACTGAAGTTATGAATGGTGAAACTAAGCTGACTATTAAAAAAAAGATAAAAATCAATTGAAATTTATCAACTGTAAGATTGAACCAAACACAAGTTAAGCTTTCGTTTGGATCTCAGTTTCAAATCTAAGTTTTCATCTAAGTTTTTATCTTCTTTTTTTTTTTTTTCCCTGAAAAGTCAACAAAAATTATAACTAACTTTTAAAAAATCAACAAACTTCAATATAAAATTCAATTTTAAATCGATGCACCAAACGTACCCTAATAAGTCTTATAAGATAAGTATGTAATTTGAGTATTTCAAGTATGGTGGAAAAACTGTGACGAGGGAAGACGTGGTAAAGAGGACAAATGGGGAAGCTTGTAAGAAGCAACAAAATCAAGTTACAGAAACTGAAGGTGGCAGTGGCAGTGGTTTTGGATACTCATTAGGAAAAAAAAAAAAAAAATTGTGAGAAAAACAGAAAAAAAAAAAAAAAAAAAAAAAGAGCTTTAATTTGTTGCGACGCGCAATGTAAGATTCCTTTTGGCTGTCAATGAGTAGGCAGTTTTCCATTTCGGGCTAAAGGCCAATGCCCTTGGAAACCTTATAAGACTGACAAGAGTGGTAAACCACCGAACTTCCACAGTCCCATGCATTTCCCATCAAATTATAATTTTAAAACGAAAACATTTACTGCATTTCTTTTGGACTTTGCATTTCTTTGTAATATTATAAGATTTATGTTCTCTTTAAATTATGAATTTTGAGGAATATTTTACAATAAAATTTCAGACACCGACCAACATCTGGTTCTGCTTTTAGGGCACATGCATCGAGGGTTCTCAAGTTTGAAAGCCGGACCTTTAAAAGTTGTGTTTTCCTGTACTAAATCCATGTCTGCTGAATATATGCTTATTGTTGTTATATTTCGATTAGATCACACATGCATTCACTTAATATGAGTATACACATTCACTTAATGCATTAAAATGAATGTATTACACATTGGTTATCCTCTTTAACTATTATATTCAAATGAAATGTATATTTGGATTGTTTATATTTGAAAAATCATGGATATAAATAGTAAAAAGATTATGAGTATACTATTCAAAAGGATGTGTATTCAAATTAAAGATATAAAGAAACCAAATGAATATTACATTGTATCGAAATTGAATTAATCCAATCAAAGCATTATTTTCACAATTTATTTTGTTTTGTTTTTGTTTTTGTTTTTTTGTTTTTTGTTTTTTGTTTTATGTTAGCAGACTAGGAGAGCAAGTAGCATTAGAAAAAGAATAAATGCATCACAACTAAGTTGGTACTCAATAAACCCTTGAGCATGTACTAATTTCTTATTTAAAAAGTTCATTAGCACTTTATAAAAAAAATAAAAAATAAAAACTTTGGTTGAATTAAATACCTATGTCCTATATACGTAATGGTTCACCAAGAACGTCATGTAGCCTGTCTCTAAACATTATAGAAATCATGCGCTCTACTCAAAACTTTTATAGACAGAATAAATAGGACAATAGCTCTTCCAACTCCTTCGATAAATAAGTTCGAAAGTACTCCCTCTTCAAGAGCTATTTCGACTTATAGAACACAAATATTTCTCGGAGCATATGCATCATCAAGGATTTTGGTACAAAATTGACAAGTTCTTTGAATAGAAATCATGAATATATATACAGCCCTTAGTTCCAACTTATTCCTCTATTGAACGATGGCACAAATTCTACTACAATGAAATACTCAAGCTCGGCTGCTCCAAGGGATCGAGAATCCTCATATCAAGTCTCAGAGCATTACTGCAAGTTAGATTTCCATTGATCTTTCCTTTGAGTCTCAAATTTCTCTATTCAGCCTTGGAAGGAGAGGGACATGGTTGCTACAAAAAACTGGGCTGATCAAATAGTATTGGATGTTGAAGGGTTTGCTCAAGTAACCAAGAAAAAACATGAAATAAAAAAATAATAAAATAATAATAATTTAAATAATGACAACATGAAGGAGCTCTATCACCTTTGGTCCGTATTTATATAGCAAACAAAGAATTTTCCGAGGATTGAAAACTTCGAAGTTAATGCGGACGACAAACTCAAATATCATATATGCTTGTCAAAAAATGATATGGAAGTTTTATAGATTTTCAATATGAATTAATAGAGCTGGATACTTTGTATGGGAGAGAAAACATTTGATTATATAAAACGACACCGTGTTAGAGAATGAAATGACGCACTCCATAAGTGGAACTTGAAACGATGTCGCTCTAATAAGTAAGTTAGGTCTGATAGAAAGCATAATTCTATTAAGATTCAGATTGAGGAAACACAAGATGATAGACAGACAGAGTTAAAGAGTAGGTTTAGAGTGGAAATGCTGAGCTGGCATTAAGACCTTCCACAGCCTATGAATGGAGTTAAATCTTAAGATTTGAACACTTCACTTTTTAGAATTTGAAGAGAGATTAGTAGAGAGAGAAACTCTGAGAATTCTTAGAAAGAGAAACGTGATTGTATTCAAAGTTCTTGAGAAATAAAGAATTTCATTTGAATTTCGTTTGAGAATTCTTTCTCTTGAGAGAAAATCTAGAATTTATTGTTTGGGATTATTAACGTAGAAAATCATCCCAACAATTGGCGCCGTCCGTGGGAATCTGTAACAAAAAAGCCAAAAAGGAAACGAAAAAGACAGAAAATTCACCAGCGAAAGTCATAATGCCTAGATCTAAGAAAACAGCCAAACCTGGAGAGGGGAGCAGGACTGCGGAAGGGGAACGACAGAATGAAGCAACCACACATGCACATTCAAGCATGAATGGAAATGCAGTCTCCGAATCTAAAGCAGATTATCCAAGATATGATGATAAAGCAGCAACATATGGAGGAGAATGCCAAAAAATGGCAGAAAGACAAAAGGACTTGGAGAACCATTTGCTCGAATCAAAAAGGAAAACAAAGAGCTCAGAGAAAAAAGAAAATCTTGAGATGAAAATCTCCAAACGAACTCAAAAGAAGTGGATTCAAAAGAAATCAACATAAGAATGACAACTCCAGATGAAAAAGGAAAAAGGAAAACGAAAGAGAAACGACAGAATGAAGAAAGAAGTAGAAAACAATGAGAAAGTGGAAAGCTCGCAATACACTTTCATGAGAAATTGGAGTTCAAAAGAAAACATTCTGAAAAAGGTTAAATATTGTGTCGACATACATATAAGAGAAACAAAAAACATGTCACCGGCCGATCTAGCTCTGAGAGAAGCTAGAAGCATGGAAAAATCGCCATTTTCTGAGACTATCCTGAAAGAACCGAAACCGGAAAGTCCACAGCTCGAAAAATGAAGACACTAGATGAAAAAACAGATCCAATAGACTTTTTTGCACCTATTCACACAGGTTATGATGCTTGAGACATCTAATGAAAACCTACTGTGCAAAGTTTTTCCTCTAGTATTGTCAGGAACAGCCGCAACCTGGTTCAACCAATTAGAACCAAATTCGATAGCGAGCTTCCAAGACCTTGTTGACAAATTTGTGACTCAGTTAATCTATAACAGAAAAGAGAAGAAAACAATCGCACGCGAAGATGAAATCAAACGAGAGTTTGAAAACTTTTCTCAAACAATTCACTCACAAGTTGAATCAAGTGGAGGTAGTAGATGAAAGAGTAGTGGCAAATATCTTTAGAGATGGCCTGATGAGAGAGCATGAATAACATGAGATGCTGATTAGAGAGCCACAAAATGTATGGCCAAGGTCATACTGAAAGCTGAGAGAAGTATCCGAGCTGAGAAAGCAGGATATGTTAAATACAGCCCTAGCTTCATGGCAAGTCGGAGTCTGAGGATATGTTAAATACAGCCCCAGCTTCATGGCAAGTCGGAGGATGCAAACGAATAACTCACCGAAAGATAGGCCACGAAAAGGAAACGATCACATTCACAGACCAAGAAAACCTTGAGAAGAACGAATCAATGACTAACCAAGGTGGTCCAATGAGAGATATTCGGACAGAAGATTAGATATAAGTCAAATTGACTCTGCAAAGAAGGAAAGAAAGTTCAGACCTTGCAACGTCAAAGGTGAAGTACCCCTGAATACATCAATTGAAAAAATATTCATGAACATAAACATCTGGGAATTTTCAGGGCCCCAAAGCCCATAACTACAGACCCAGATCACAGAGACAGAACCAGAATTTGTGAGTTACACAATGATCATGGCCACACGACGGAAGAATGTGGAAGTCTTAGAAGACAAATACAAGCCATGATCAAACAAGGAGAGTATAAAAATAAGTAAAAATTGACGGAAAAAAAAAAGAAATAAAAAAAATAATTGGGAATGTGACCTAGACATAGGATCTTCTTGCTTCGAGATCTGAAGCAAGGTTGATAACAGTCATACATGGAAGGACTGAAACAGAAGAAAATTTTGGAATAGGTCTGATGAATAAGAAAAGAAAAGGAGAATGCTTGAAAGAAGTTTGTATGATAGAACAACATAACATAAAAAGAAGGACTATTCTAGAAATCAAGTTCGGACCAGAAGACTTTGCCAGAATCAAAGTACCAACATGATATCCACTAGTCGTGACTTTGAAAATTCACGATTGTAATGTTGCACGAGTACTGATCGTTCGTGGAAGCAGCGCTGACATCATTTTCTATGCAGCCTTTGATAGACTTTGGTTGAATGACTCAATGATAAACTCAGCTCAATTTCATTAATAGGATTCGAAGGAAGCAGCATTAAACTTAAAGGGTCGGTCACTCTGGAAGTCACAACAGTTGGTAAATCCTTAAATGTAGAATTCTTGATAGTGCAAGCTAGATCAGCCTACAATGCTATATTGACAGAAATTGGATCCACAAAATTGAAGGAATACCATTCATGTTACATCAAGTAATAAAGTGTCTTTCTATGGATGACAGAACGTAGTAAAACTTGAGGAGATTAGACCATGGCTCAAGATTGCTATAACATTACCGTGAAACAGGCTGAGTCAGAAGATAGGAAATAATAGCAACGAAAGGAGGGCCCACCGGGAGAGATAAGAAAAGAAAGAGAAAAAGAACCAAATTGTATAGATATCTGAACTTTAGCAGTTAATTTGTCAACTTCAGATTGAACTTGAGGGCTGGCATGAAGATCAAATTGAAGAGCCTCAAGTTCTCTAAGAGTTTTTTCTTTTTCTTTCTTTTCTTTATCGCGTTCTTTAAAAGCTATCTTGTGTAGATATTTGAATTTATCTCGTTCTTTTATGGCTGGCTGAAGTTGACAAAGGGCACCATGAGGAGCGTCATTGTACAAAATACTAGCAGCTTTACCCATACCTTCCAAGTCCTGAAAGGAATATTGGAATTGCCGATGGACATCTGCAGGAGTGTCAAGAGCTTGCATGTTAGCTCTGCCAATAGCAGGATTGCGGGGCACATCCCCATTTAGAATTGGCGCTCCATCAGGATGAAAAAAGCGAGGACGCCATATTTCATTTTTGTCATCGTCATGGTAAGAAAAAAAATGTCTTTGATCGCTGAAGTGATCGACACTTTCGGGAAGTGGTTGATAGGGAAAGTGTTCATGAGAATCATCGTGATGACGTTTTTGTCTAGAAGAGCCAGAATGATCTGATTCAAAAGAGAACATACACTTTTTGCCTCAGCCTGTTCCTCTTCAGCCATAAACAATCTATATCCGCCTATCTTACGCCGAGCATAGCAAGGATCGTCAGAATAAAGATTCAGAGCTTGTCGATAAAGTTTAACGATAGCAGGTTTGGTGTGTGAAGGGAATAAGCAGAAGATGAAAAAGTTTGTCAAAACGAAGGTTGTTAGGATGAGCAATAGAACGAAGATATTGTCTACGATTGGGCGGGACATAAGCAAGTTTAAGGACTCTATCTTCATCAAAAGAGTTGAAACAAATAGACACCTGAGGGTTGGGCTCAGATTTGCAATTACCTTTTATCAACACAGGGTATCTGTCCCATAAGGGATCGTTATGAACCATGAAGTCGGTGAATATGATAGGCATACCCATTTTAGGAGAAAGTTTATAGAAGAATTGGCCGAGTAGGTCGAAACTAAAAGAAGAAAAGATATCAGAAAGGGTAAAAGAGTAACCCTGATTTTTATTGGAATAAGCATACCCTTCTATTAAATGAAAGGATGAATGAGCAATTTGAAAAGGAGGAAAGTTGAGTAAATTTGAAAGAATTCGAGGATGAATTTAAGAGATTGAATGTGATCTAAAGCGAAAATGGCGCTCCCAGATTATATGCTCTCGCCTGTGTTTATATCTGCATCGTTAGGAATGGGAGATAAAGTAATATCTTCAAGAATTTTGCAAGATTGATGGATGTCTTCAAAGTAAGAAGAAATGGGTTTTTTCAGAAATCATGAATGAAGAGTGGAAAGTAGAAAGTAAAACAGAGAATGAAGATGAATAAAATTGTAAATGAGTTTTTCTCATAATTCGAATGAAAATTGAACATTTCGAATTTATAAGAAAAGGATGGCTGATGTGGGAGAGAAAATATTTGATTATATAAAACGACACACCACTTTAGGAGGAACTTGAACGATGTCAGTTTAATAAGTAAGTTAGGTCTGATAAAAAGAAGAATTCTGGTAAGATTCAGATCCAGGAAACACAGGATGATAGACATACTGAGTTAAAGAGAAGGCTCAGAGTGGAAATGCTGAGTTGGCATTAAGACCCTCCCGAGCCTATAAATGGGAGTTAATTTTTAAGATTTGTACACTTCACTTTTAGAATTTGAAGAGAGATTAGTAGAGAGAGTAACTCTAAGAATTCTTAGAGAGAGAAACTCTGTGCTTATATTCAAAGTTCTTGAGAAATAAAGAATTTCATTTGAATTTCGTTTTGAGAATTCTTTCCCTTGAAAGAAATTTTAGGGTCCGTTTGGTTCGCAAGCTTGAGTTGATATTTTGAAGTTGAGTTTAAGTTAAGTTTAAGTTGAGAATAAAAGTTTTGTGTTTGGGAAAAGTTTGAGTTGAAAAGTTGAGTTTGAGTTGAGTGTTTGGATGTAAAAAACTTTGAGATAAAAGTTTAAAAAAAATAAGGGCCCTGTTTGGATGTTTAAAAATGAGTTTAACAAATTTTTTGTCTGTATATAACATTATATTGTAGTTTTTAGTGCTTGTTTGGTTCACAAAGTTAAACTATAATTTTCAAACTTTTTTTGGTCTTTTTCTCAAAAAGTTGTTGTTTTTTTCCCAAAATTTTTTTTGTCTTTTCTGAAAATTCCAAAATTGTATCATTGAAACTTAAGAATTTCAGCTCAAACTCATGAACCAAACGCATGAAGAAAAAACGGATATAAATTAAAATACGCTCATTTAATAACACTTATCAACTTGAGACACCATTGTGTTTGTAACTTAAAGTCTTACATCGCCATAAAAATAGCCCAACAAACACTACGTAGTTGGTCATTAAAATTTGATAATAATAAATTATAATTTACAATCGTTATCTGGCGCACGTAGATAAAACGGATCTTGCTTTCACGTTGATTTATATCATGGATATGCTTGATATCTTTCCCACATATCCATTAATAATTAAAAACGGGACTTTAAAAAAACACCACCATTTTCTCAATACCCAAAAAAAAAAAAAAAAAAAAAAGTGCAAGCTTTACAAGGCTTTAGCAATGGTGACCGAGGAAGGTGAAAATGGTATTGGGCTTTCAAAAATGGCCGATGCATTCCAAGCAGGAGCCGCCGCCGAACCCTCCCTCGCTGTCTCCGAGCTCGGCGAAGGTGTTCTGCTCATCAGAAGGCGGCTCTTTCTCGCGATCCCCTCGGCGTCTACTTCCCTCGCTCCTCCACTCAGGTCCAGCCCAAGCCACTCGACGTGACGGCGCTCCTCCGCCTCGTCGAGGATCTCCGGGAGAGGAGAGTTCTCCGCCTTAAGACCGAGCTTCTCGAGCACAAGCTGCTGAAGGAGTCCGTCGCCATCAATTCCCGTGCTCGAGAACGAGATTTCGAACAGAGAAGCGGAATTCGAGAGAGCTTCGAGGAGAATCGAGGGATTGGAGGCCGAGAACGAGAGGTTGAGAACGGAAATGGAGGAGGAATGAAGGTGAAGACTGAGGGAGAGAGGAGAGAGAGCGAGGAGAAGGTGAAGAGAATGGAAGATGGACAGTAAACCCGTTGGGGTTACTGTATAACGGTTACAAGTGCAGCTGAAGATGAACAAGAAAGCCAAACACCATTAGTTGGGATGAAACTTCAAAAACACCATTTTCAACCGTGTCCCAAACATGCACTTAGAATTTATTGTTTAGGATTATTAGCGAAGGAAAGAAAAATGATTCCCACTTTGAGAGAAAATTGGACAAATGGCCTGCAAAGAAAATGCCCATTTCAAATTTAGTGCCTGTAAGGGGAAGATAATTGAGACAATATCGAAGACTTCTCTTTGGTTGTTACTTCTTTCTCTTGCTTTGTCTACTTTTGGTTGTTTTTCTCAGTTTTAGTTTTAGTCTTTTTTCTCTTTAGCCTCCGTTTGACAAAACGGTTTTAGTTGAGATTTTTAAGTTGACTTGAAGATAAGTTAAGTTGAGAGTTAGAGTTGTGCATTTGGTAAAAAGTTTGAATTGAAAAGTTTAACTTGAGTTAGGAGTTCGGATGTAAAAAGTTGAGTTAAAAAGTTTAACTTGAGTTGAGTGTTCGGATGTAAAAAGTTGAGTTAAAAAGTTAACTTGATAAAAGGTATGTTTGTAACTTAGCTTCCAAGTCAAAATTTTCATTTCAGTTTTTATCTTTTTTTTTTAAAATATGTTTAAAAAAATTATAATTAGTTTTTTAAAAATCAACCAACTAACTTATCAAACGGAGACTAACATGCTATTGTAGATTGTGAATGAAAAAATAGAAAAAACAAAATAAATTAAAAAAATAATAACATACAATTACAAAAAAATTAAAAATAAATTATAACTAAAATTAAAAGCAATAGAAAGAAGAAGGATGGAGTGGAAAATGGAAATGATGGTGAATAAAAGTCGTCTTCTGCCCACTGGCCAATCCAATTGTCTTTTTTATTTTTTAAACTTTTTTTTTTTGTTTCCAATTTTCCTCCCAGTCCACCTTCTTTCTCTCTCTAGAAAAAAAACAACAGCAGCAACAATAAACCATTAAAACTATTTCTCTCTCTCTCTCTCTCTCTTTCTCTCTCTCCAGATCAAATAACTCGGACTTTCTCTCTCTCTCTCTTCTCGTTCCTCTCTGTCACGAACTTAAAACTTTTGTTCGCCATTTCTCTGGTCCAACAAATTTTGGAGCTTCAGCTGATCTTCACCGGAGAAGATTTCCTCGCCTTTTTCTCTTCCTCAGTCTCAGATCGGCTCCGGAGAGGATCTCCGATTTCGAAGAGAGCTGAAGAGAGAGGAGAAGTCGGGCGAGGAGGAAGGACAGTCAACCGAGCAACAGGGAAACAGCAGATGGACGAGGAGGGAGGGAGAAGTCAGGCGGTGGGTGAACAGTGCGCGAACTCACCGAGGACAGTTTACCTTGGGTTGGTTGCACCGTAAATCAAGTTTGTTTACTGTACAATGATTCAAAGATAAATTAGAACCAAACTCAAGTGTCAAACAACTTAGTGAGTTTCAACTCAAATATTTGAGTTCAAAAACTGTTGGGTTAAACAAGGGCTTAGATTTGTTATATATATATATATATATATTTTTTTTTTAATTTTTTAATATAATTTATGTTTTAATTTAACCAAATGGTCATGCACGTATCCATGTACTAACACCACGACGGCCTGCTAAGCCATCTACATCACTGTTAGCCCGGGAAGGGAAAATTAAAGATAGTACGTTAAAAAAATAAAGAAAAAAAAGCGTTCAAAGGCAATCATATATAATTAATTCAATTACACGCGATTGGTCAAAGAGTGCGTATGAATCCCAGGCACATAATTTCGAAACTTTGTAAGTTAGTACATCGTGTGTGTACCAAAATACATTAAATAATCACTTTATTTTATTTATTAATTAATATAATATAAATTTCTCTTTCTGAATATATAACATAAATTTTAATTAATTGTTAATTTAAATTTATATCATATAATATACTAGTAATTTAGTATTAATTTTTTATTTCATATTAATACAATAATTTTTAACATTTATGTCATATATATATATATATATATATATAAACGATGAGGTTTAAGAAGATTATGAAGAAAGAGCACGCACTTCAAGGAGTTATGTATCAGACTACTTCATTAATAATATATTAAATAAAAAGTGAGTCAATGTTTGAAAATATATTGTTCATCTAGTTTTTATTTCCTCAACGAAATTCTGCCTCTCGTATCTACGCACAAAAAAACACCCACCTCGGATACAAACATCGTATATGAAATTAAAAAAACTGTTTCCTATTATTAAGGGGAGGTTGGCAAACCAACTCCCCCAACTCAACCTCAAACTTTTTTTTATCTTTTTTCTAAAAAGTTTTTATCATTTTTCTCAAAAAAAATTTTATCTTTTCTAAAAATTCAAAAAAATTTACTATAAAACTTAAAAATCTCAACTCAAAGTTTTTGTCATTTTTGTCATTTTTTTTTTGTCTTATTCTCAGTTCAAAAGACATATATATGTAAATGTACACAATCCATCCATTGGTTTCTATATGTTTACCAGCACTCCAATAATAAGAGGCAGAGTTGGAAACTAAATTTATTCTGTAATTGAAATTAATAGGAACATACTACTATATTTTAATAATTAGAGAAAATTACCTAAATAGCCTTCTTTTTTTTTTGTTGACCAACATAATACAAACTCCATCCTGACTAAAATGACAACAATTTTTAGATTAATTTATGCTATACTTGTCTAGTATTAATATTTTATGTCATATTGGTATAATATTCTTTAAGTTTATATCATTCAGGTACGTGTGAGTATAGTTATATTTGAAAAAAAAATAAAAAAGAAAAGGAATAATCGAAATTAAGGGAAAAAAATAAAAGAATAAGAACAAAAATTGATTGCTTGCATATTTTTTATAATATAAACCCAACACTGTTATAACTTACTAAGTACTCTTGCAAGTTTAAATAGATTTTTTGGGAAATATTCTAAACGAAAACTGATATCTACTTGAGCTCCGAGGTCCACCACAGAGACAAGATGTAAGATTGATTCTTTAACTTTCTTTTGATCTGAGAAGAAATCAATATACGTCTCGTACGTCTGTTTCTAAAAGTAAAATTTGAGAAACCAATTAATTAACTCAGCTTCAATAAAGTAACTATATATTATATTATATATTCTGTGTGTCCTGTATATAAAACTATTTATTAATCATTTCACAAAAAAAAAAAAAAAAAGTTAAAGTACAAGGAATTTTTTTTTTTTTAGAAATAGGGGTATAGAGAAATGTTTGTGATAGATTTGGATGTCTGTGCAGTTTTTGCGACAAATTAATACTTCCTCTTTGGTATTATTCCAAAATGTTTACACAGTTTCCAATTAAGATGTTTGGAAATGATTCTAAAATATCATTTTTTTTTTTCATTTTTTTCTTAAGGAATTTGAAAATGAAATAAGATTATTCTTTCATTTTCATTTTCATTTCTAAAACTTACACAACTTAATCAAATAATTTTAGAAAACATACCCAAGCACAATTTTTATTTGGGTGGGTCTATTGACACCTCTTATTTTACTTTTTCCATCCACTTTTTAAAATCACTTAATAAATTAGTTTTTGAATTGAAAAATTGCTTGTTACACCCTTAGTTATCTCAAAAAGCTCTTTTAAACCAAATTACTTGCTTTTCTTATTTCTTCACCCACTAAGTCTAAATCTCCTATACATTTTCACTTTAAAAACAACACGATGTTTTGTTTTGTTTATTTTATTTTATTTTTCCGACAAGGATTATTATTATTATTTTTATATCCAACATGAATTTTTCGTTGGCTTATATGTTTAAAGTAATTTTAATTCACGAACTCCCATATTTGTTTAAAATTAATGTACTTTTTCTTTTACTTTTAAATTTTTTTTTTTGTTGGAAGCATATTACTTATAACTAAGTAACACAAGATTTTATTAAAGTGACAAAAGATTTGTTAAATGATCTGCAAATCCACTTAGAGTACAAATTTCAATTATATCCATAAAATCATTTATAATGGTCTAAAAATGATACGAATTCGTAGTATTCTGTAGACAAATGTGTATTTTTTTTCTACATATATCCAGTATCCTTCAATTTATAAAAAAAAAAAATATTAAGCTGTAGGAGAAAATTAAGTGTAAGGGAACCTAATAATATCGCAAATAGTTTATGTAGAAGGTTTGAAATTTACCTGTAATTAAAAATATAAATATATTACCCTTAGTAACAATTATGACTAAAATTTAACTGGTTGGAAATCTCGTGGAAAAAAAAAACTAAAAAAAAAAAAACTGTATAATAAGGAGAAAAAAAAAAGAAATAATTAGTTATAAAGGGATTTTTTGGAAAAATTAAGGAGTGAAACACGTAATTTTTAATTCAAAATTAATTTGTTAGGTGGTTTTAAAAAGTGAGTGGGAAAAGTAAATTGAGGGTGTCAATAGATGGACCCTTTTACTTCTTTTTTTTTTTTTTTGTACTCAAATTAATTTATAATCTGGAAACATAATCAAACACAATTTCAAAAAAATTTCAAAGTCATTTTCAAAATATTCTCATTTCTATTTTGTATCCAAAACAAAATCATTTGGAAAAACACTCTCAAACGGGCCCTCAATTTCTTTGTTGAACCCCACCAAGTTTGTTGTGAGATTATTATTATTAATATATGTAGATGAACTTTTTAATTGTATTTTCTTGTCACCGGAAAGAAAAACATAATAATTAAGATTACTAGTCAAGCAAGCACCACACTTGATGCAATCCCTGAAAACAAAGAGGAAAAGTAGGAAACACACGCAAAAAGGCCAGCAGCGACAAAAAACCGCATCTGAGGAAACCAGAGTCGGTTCCTATACTACATCAGCACTCAGAGATATATATATATATATATATATATATATTCATTATGCAACTTAAGTTTGATATTACAAATATACATATATATATATATATATATGTGTGTGTGTGTGTACACACACGAAATCAATTAATTGTCACGAAGACAAAGGGGGTACAAAAGTGTTCGAGGTTTAAGCCAACCTTTGCGGCCAAATTTCATCCTCTCGTTTAATATAAGATTAAGAGGTTTGGCAGTGGCAGGGCAAGTCATGTTTGTTTTTAACGTCACAGCTAATAAATTATTGCACGGTATTCTTGACCATCCATTTGGATTCTTCTTACTTTTCCCTGTCTTCTTCTTCTTCTTCTTTTTATTTTTTATTTTTTATTTTTTTTATAATTAATAATTTTCTTCCCAAACACGCTGACCCAACTTTCCATGCACTCCTTCACATGCCCTTGCTAGTTAGCCCAAAGAACCCTAATTTTCTTGCCGTGTTTACACACTCTTTTTGTACTTTTACTGTTTTGACCTTTTTCATTAGTTGTTGTTGTTATTATTATTATTATTATTATATTATTATTTTACAAATGATAAGGGAAAATAATTGATATCACAAACATCTAAATTAGTTTGGTACCATTTTCAACTTAATTCAAGGGTTTTTTTTTTTTTTTTAATTGTGTAATTTTCTTAATCATATGCTAGATGTTCAACTTTGCAAGAAATTGGCAGGAAACACTCTTATCTATACATGCATAATTTAAAATACATCTTAAAAGGAAAAGAGAAGCAAATTTTCTGGAGAACCAACGTGAATGGGTATTGTGCCAAAAACATACTTAAGAGTAGACTATGGTGATTTTGCTTCTTTTGTCATCAAGATAACAAAATTCCATGTCAAGATTTACTATTGAGAAATTACATATATTTGCGTTAAGATTGATGAAGAAAGACGCGAAAAGAAGTTGGCTATTTGTAAGCAACCTTTAATCAGTAGATTGGTGCAATTTCGAGAGGAGCAACAAAGAAAATTTCCAAATTT
Organism: Ficus erecta; assembly: GCA_008635985.1. Lineage (NCBI taxonomy): Eukaryota > Viridiplantae > Streptophyta > Magnoliopsida > Rosales > Moraceae > Ficus > Ficus erecta. The sequence goes on along the minus strand of BKCH01002236.1, from coordinate 103,711 downwards.
GAAAAAGAAACTCCATGAAAATATTTGGAAACCTATGTAGGAAAAAATAGTGCCGTGGCAGCATGAGAATAAAACTTTTTTAAAACAATTTTAGTAGTCAAACTCATATTGCTATACACACTAAATTAATATATGACCAACATACCTCTTGAAGATAGGAACTGGATTTCTGATAGAGCCTTCCATTAAGAACCACACCAAGAAGATCCTGAACAAACTAGCCTCTTTGCTATTCCTCTCCCCCTGAACCGATGTTTGTACATGTAAGCACACCTTCAATGTCTTTTATATCAAATCATTAATGGCCTTCTCCCTCCAAATACAAGGGTATCAGGAATAATTATTCGATAAATGTATATATAAACAAAAAATTATTCTTCTCAAGCCTTCAAAAACCTCTTGTTTTTTTCTTCATGTGATCCAACGAAAATATAGCACGCTAAGGGGTCTATTTACACTTGTGGTTGGAAGCCAATAATCTTATCATTTGGATTCATGTTTAAAATAACTAACATCACAAGGCTCATCGTCTATAAGATATTTAGTTATTACTTTTATATCTTGAATTAAATAAAGTTACCTGCAATTCTTCAAATTACTAGATTTAATACAAAAACAGGTCGATTCCAAAGGGAGTTTATGAGCTAGCAAAGGAACCTAATTGACGTATGGAACCTAATTGACGTATGGAATCAAGCTCCAATAATTATTAATGTCAGTGTAACTCCACTAAAACACCGCCGAAAACTGCACTCTTGCTTATATATCTTATATGTATGAATGATCTATATAATTTTGTCCATCATATGTCATCTATGTAACACTTCCTTAGGTTATCCATAACCGGTTTAAGGCTAAGTTATGTTTCACCTTTTGATCATTTTATTCTATACTTCAAGTATTGCACTGTTGGAATAACCCTACTAGTAAATGCATATAATAGAAATTACTCGGCCAACAAATGACCAAATGATTGGGATCCATATAATAGACAACATTAACTCGTCATAAAAGAACTATTGATTCCATATCTATGAATCACGTTCCATAATTTCTATGTCATGCTCCTAATATACAAGTACGTTAACCTGCTGCCATTTGGTTTCACTCCCGTGGAAACAGTTATCAGAATTTGAGATAAAAATGGAAAGAGAATAAGAAAAAGAATTGTTTGTATGTCTTTATTAGTTAAAAGGATCTAATAAGTTCTCGATGGTTATTGGCTAAATTTACAAAACTATATTTTCCAATATGTTTTCAAATGACGTTATGAAGAATTTCCATGGCTAATCTCAAAATATAGTGACAACAATTATGTACAATGTTTAATAAGTTCAGTGGGAACTAATTATAAGGGGGAAAAAAAAAAGAAAGTGAAATCCGACTAAATTGACAGCAAGCAATCATCCTATTCCATGCTCAACTATCCTTTGTTAGTTTGAAATAATTACAAATAAAGAGACAAACCGAACCAAAATTAAAAGATGGAACCCAATAACATCATTCAAGTATCTACAAAACCTAAAATGGAGAGATCTTATTTTAAAACTTGCAAAGGAAAACAATCTAGAAGAGAAAAAATCTTAGCAAGAAAAAAAGTGGATGATCCAGATAAAGGAACTGCAATATAACATGCCATAAAATAAATTGATTATGAAAGACATCGATCTTTATAAAATGGTGGAAAGGATCACACTACACATTTCATTTTAGTAAAGAAAGGTCTGGGAAGGAGGCGACTGGTTTTAGCATACTCTCGTTGAGTGTTATCAAAAGGGCTCCCCAGACACTAACATGAATGTTCACCGAAAGTTTTAAGAGCGGGCCTTACTACTCGATGAGAAGCACTTCATCCCATTACCATTGAATGTGCTATCAAAACTGGGTGTGCAGGGCCACCAACAAAGAACCTGATGCTTTAAAGCAAATAAAGCTAATTTGCTGGTAGCTCGATTTTCTTTCTTCAAAGATTAATGAAATAACTTATAGTTCATCTTAGGCAATTTATCCAATATAAGTTGCCAATTTCAAATGCAGAGTTACTAAGAAGTTTCATTCAGTCTATATTGCTCTCTTCTTCTATTTCGAGATTGAGTTTGTAAACCATTTCGGTATGTAATTTTTGTCGTACTTCGGGATACTTCACCTTTTTACTCTTCCTTTTTTATTTTTTATTTTTTTTTTTATTTTTAAAATCTTAATAATTTGAGTTGGGACTTGGTGCATATTGAGAGCCTTATAAGTGTGTGTTATTTTTATTGTAATGAACTAAAATTTTCTCATTATAAGAGTTTAACAAGAATAAAATTGTTCAGAAAAAGAACAAAATTAATATTGCTTCAAGTTGTTAGAACAAATTAGTGAAATTTGATATTTTAAGAGAATAATTAAAAAAATATTCTGAGAAGAAAAGTCCTTCTAATTACCAACTTAGTGCACTTAGCATGAATGATTTTAAGATAAAACTTGCTTTTGGAGTGCTTCTTTTCTATCCTTTTCTTACTTATGCTTAAATTTCCTTTTGATTTTTCCCCTTTTATTTTAGATCCGAATCCGATCTAACTCATTTGACACGCCAAAACATTGGCTAAAGTCCACGTCACTGAGGGAATTAAAATATTTTTTTTTTCAATTGACGGTTGCTTACCCTTACAGAAGAGAACTTTACTTATTATTTTTATTTTTATTTTTATTTTTTTTTTCACTTTTGCTAACAAATATATGTAGTTTGAGTGCTTCTTTCTCATTTGGCTCAATGCTTCACTATGTTCCACTTATCAAATCTAGGATAGGAAGTTGAAATCCCAATTAATTATTTCTAAGCGATTTTATAAATCTAACTTCAATACTTTTGCGCGAATCCATACTTATGAGTAATAAATTTGAACCACAGGATCTATTCAATAAAATTATTCTAGTATTATCTACAATCAAGGTCATCACAAAAATCATCATATGAACCAAGAAAATTTATTGGATAACATCTTCCTGTGTCAAAGAGTCTTTTCCTTCGCCGAAAGAATTGTCAACGATCTGTAACTTCCTATTTTGTGAGCGTTCTTAGTTCCACGCGTGGGTTTAGTTGAAATATATATATATATATGTAATTCACACGAATAATACTAGTACTTAAAAATGTGAAATGACAGAGGGTGTAAAAATTACAATTTATTAACCAATTGTGACACGAATAATACCAGTACTACTCTGTATTGATGTTTCACGTGTAGGTAAAATTTGACTATCGAGTGGAAACTAATTATCTATTGTTAAATTAAGATGACTTTTTCACCAAGAACATACGAGCTCGCGTCAAAGCCTTTCAGTCGGTGTGTACATTTTTTTTTTTTTTTTTAAAAGATAAAAGAGGTAGTGCAAGCAACAACACAAAGTTAGAAGCAGCCACGAAGTCAGGGGGCATGTTCCCTCCTCAATTTTTTGAATTCTAAATTTAGCCTCATGTTTCTTTAAAAATTTATAATTAGCCCCATTCAAATAATTTTTCTTAAATATGCTTCACAAAACACTTAGATTGTTTTTATGTTTTAATAACATTTCCAAATCATTTTCCTCCTAATTTCTTTTTTTATTTTTCTTTCTAATTTTTATTTAAACTTTTTTTTGTTTCGAAAAAAATTTGTTGTCTTCAAAATCATTAATACTTAGAATATTGGTGCTTATAAATGTTTATTTATTAGTAAAAAAACTCACCTTTAAAGGCAAAATGATGGTGTAAAATAAATTAGAGTAAAAATTAATTCTCCGTTCTAAAATTACAAACAATTTACAATGATTGCAATGATTAACCTAGCGATAATATTACATCTGATTCCACCTAAAGATAGAGAGTTTTTTTTTTTTAGTGCTTTAATGTGTAGAATTCGGATCCGTCTATCTTCAATTAAAAAAAAAGAGCTTTAAAAATTTTTAATATATTAATGAAAATAATTTTTAATGTATAAGAATAAATTATTATTATTAAACTTTTTTAGAAAAAAATATTAAAATTTTTTATTCATATAAAGTAATTAATTTGAAAATTTATCCCCATATGTACCCTTACTATGATAAATTTTTGGATTTGTTACCGGTTAGAAGGGCACTAATGTAACATCACAAATCAACAACATTATTGTCATCCATATATAAATAGATATACATGTAGAGGCTGCATCCCCTAGAAGCACTTTCATCAGCTCATGTGTGTTTGTGTACTTTTTTATACTTAAATATTAGTCCTCACCTAGGTTTTAGCTTCAAGAACATTTATAATTTCTTAATTTTTCTCTATCTCCACCACTGCAAATGGAAGATCATCACCATCACCAAATCCAAGACCCTAACAGTCCAACCAACGGCTCAGATAAAAGTAGTAGTTCTACCGAGCCGGCGGTAAGGTCAAGATGGACTCCAAAGCCTGAGCAATCCTCATCCTAGAGTCCATCTTCAACAGCGGAATGGTGAACCCTCCCAAGGACGAGACAGTGAGGATAAGGAAGCTGCTCGAGAAATTCGGCGCCGTCGGTGACGCCAACGTCTTCTACTGGTTCCAGAACCGTCGCTCGAGGTCCCGCCGTCGCCAGCGGCAGATGCAGGCCAGCCTTGAGGTCCAGCAGCGAAACCAGCAGGCACAAGCTCTTGGTGGTGCAATTCAATATGAAAGCAGTTACAACAGCAATAGTACTACTCAGGCCGTCGCAGGTTTTGCAGCCGGTTCGGCTTCTTTTGTTTGTTCTCCTTCTTCTAATTACAATAATCTGTTTGGGTTCCTCTTCATCATCATCATCTTCATGTGGAGTTTTGGCTGATCATCATCATGTTGTGGACTACAATACTAATTTCGTTCAAGTCTCTGGTCAAATGGGTTTCCCGCAAATTGAGCAAAGCTCTCCTGTAACGTCTGTTTTGTATCCTCCAGATAGCTCAAACATGCACTTCCAATCTGGTATATACACACACACACACACACACACATATATATATATACATATGCAAATATTATATATGCATGGCTAACTCATCTCTAATTTCCTTTGTTATTTTTTGATCTAATTTGGTTTTTTTTTTTTTCCTTCTCGATCCAAAAATTTGTTTATGATGTGATAATCATTTGAATTACCTTGTTTAATTTTAAGTAGTTTTTTCTTCTAGTGATGTGATGTAAATCAACTTTTTTTTTTAATGCTAAATTTTAATCAAGATATCTTATCTTACTTATATCATGGTAATTTGTAGGATTTTCTGCACCATGAATTCACACTCAATTAATTTATTACCAAAGAAGACAACAATATGCTTGTAGCAGTTTTGTTAGGCTAAAAGTGAGTCAGACTGATTAAAGTAGGTAACTTTTTGATGATGTTACAGTCCTCGTGTAGTTTGAATAGTAAGAAAAAGTTCAACTTTATCCCCTGAAATCATGAAGATTCTGTTCTGTAACAACCTTTTTAATTACTTATTTTATTCTGCTTCTAAGAAAATTTTCACATGAAAACCTAACTCTAATTGGAAAGCAAGTCTTTTGTCTTCCCTTTATCGATCATAAGCCAAGAAACTTGAATGATAATTTCTATAATATTAGATTTATTTTATTTATTTTTTACTTTAACTAGTATAACTTAGATACCCATTTTAACTTGTTATATAAATGGAATATTTGATCAAGTATCATGATCAGGACTTCTTTCTTCGGCTGAGATTCAGGCTTTTTGCCAATCTTTACTTCTTCTTTCTTTCTCTCTTTTTTTTTTTCTTTTTTTTTTTTTTGTCCCCTGTGAAATAAAAATGAAGGAAAAATGGGCTGCTTGCTTTTCAATATATGTATATATACATATATATATATATATATTAATTAAACATAAAGCTTGAGCTGATCTAAATTATAATGTTGTAATTGAAATTCATTTTCCAGGATTCATGACGGTGTTCATCAATGGGGTTCCAACAGATGTTCCGAAAGGTCTAATCGACTTGAAACCGATGTTTGGTCAAGATGTGATATTGGTGCATTCCTCCGGACTCCCTCTTCCAACTAATGAATTTGGCATTCTACTGCAGAGCTTGCAGCCTGGTGAAAGCTATTTCCTGGTAAGTACCTTTGTGATTATGAGATTAATATTATTATAAGTATCCGGAAGATGTTCTCTCTCTCTCCCCCCCAATTTCCTCTTCAGATCTGCATAATCAGATTCTAATTCCTCTCTCTCTCTCTCTCTTTCTCTCTCAAACACAAAGCACGCACTTTTTAGTGCAAACCTCTCCATATAGTGGAAAAATCAGTGTGTGGAAATTATTTTCTTATTGTATGTATGCATATGGTAAACATGGGATGGGAGATTTGACCTTCAGTACCTTGTAATGGGGTAAGGTGTGGTATTATTGACAGGTTCTGTCTGCAGCCACATATGGTAAATATTTTAGTTCAACTATAGAGGCATTTTTAGGAAGTTTTGAGCTTTTCTACTCTAGAGTGGTTTTGAGTTTCTTTACATAATATGATGTGGAATATATATAACTTATAGATGTTTGGTGTAATTGTTGTATTAAGGAAAGCATGAGTAGCTGATTGAGAAATACTAACATTTTGTTACAGGTTCCAAGACCAACCTTAAGTAATAACTAATGCGGCACCTAGCTTGCTTGCTACCAATGGAAGCTTTTCCCCTACATATTTCACTATTGATTTCTTTATTTCTTTTTCTTTTTCCTTCTAGCTTCTCTTCTATTCTCTTCTCTATGGGGTTTCAAGGACATATATATATTGAGAGTGCTACTATATATATATATATATAAATATATATACATATGTGTGTGATTATTAGAGATAAGATCTATACATAAGGCATATTATTGCTTATTTGCAGTGTCATTAATCTTTCATAAAAATGTCTTTCTTTCTTTCTCTCTTTTGCTTTTTCCAACTTACTTTGTAGCTACCAATGTTTTTTTTTTTTTTTTTTTTTTACTGAACTTAATATATACTATCCATTATATATGTGGCTAGACATGAATACACGTTACCCGTTAAAAATTGATCCCGATCTAAGGCACCTAAGAAATCACCAACTTATTCCAACATATTATTGGTTTTGTCAGCTTTTGCATCAACATCATAAGTATCTTTATATATCTGACTGTACATACATATATAGTACCTTTGTTTTCACAGAGCAATAGTAACTCTTCTCAAAATCTTGGACTGTGGTATGTTGGAATCCTATTTTAGTTCAGGATCCTTGTGGTTAGGAAGATCTAACTATAGGATCAGTATTAAAAAATAAAGAAGAAATAAAAGAAAGAAGAGAATACAAAGATTTAATGTGTTTCAGTGAATTGTATACGTTCATAGGTTAGTAAAACAAAGAAGATTCACCAATAAGAATCAGTATCTATGAGTATCAGGCAAATACAAATTACAATTATATAATGCTAATAGATGATCTTAATTAAATCAAAAGATTTATTAAAGTGAAAATAAATACAATTAAATAGTAGAAAAGTCAACTTTCTCTAATAATGCCTTCGTAAGATGATGCTTTGAACGAAGTTTCCAATCTCAAACCCTAATAGGAGACAATATGGATGATCGATGGGCATAGGGTGCAAACACATACATGGACAACATATATCTCTGTAAGGGTGGAAGGATACAGTGATAGATCATATATCAAGGTAGCGTACAAGGGTACAAGGATCGTTCGAAGGAGAGCACAAGAGCATGGATGACAACGTTGAGGGAGAGCGCAGAGGATTAGGGCCAAAATCGTTGAGGGAGGACACAAAGGCACAAGAAAGACAATTGTCAAGGAAAGGCACAGAGGTGCAGGGACAAGCATCCCTATTGTAGGTCATGAGACCACGAGCTCAATGTTTTGTGTGATAAAGCTTGGCTATAATATTAAGCATAGAGAAGAAAGTAGAGGCGTCAATCATCATGGAGGATAAGGGACCCTTTAGAATATTAATAGCTCTGACACCGTATAAAAAAAATTAAGGAAAAAATAAGAAAGAAAAAGAAAAACAAAGATTTAACATAATTCTATAATATGCCTACATTTACGAACTAGGAGAATTAATAGAGAAGATTCAATATTAAGGAGTATTATTAATAAGCTCCATAAAACTACAAACTACACTGATAAGTTATACCCAGTTAATGCTATCTCAAATATCAAGAGATTTCGTAAATAGATAATAAATACAATTTAATGAAAATTTGACAATAAGACCTGGAGAGATTGCACTAATTCTTAGTTCAGTTCCATATTCTTTGTCTATATTAATAAGAAGAAAAAAGAAAACTCGCTAATTTTTCCTATAAAGGAAATTGAATTATGATGACATGAGTTAAATTACAGGCATTATGTAAAGGAGTAATTCTTCGACTAAATTAATTGCATTTAATAAAGGATTAACTTTTTTTTTTCTATTAGATTATTGTTAAAATGGATTTGATATATCACATCCCAGTGGCACCTCCATAGAGTAATAGATTAATTAAGGTACACTACTACGTTTTCTTTATTGTGTTATTTTAAATAGTTTTTGTTTTAAATAGTTCCCCTCTTTTGTGAAAATAGTACAATATAGCAGAGTTTTGAACTCAACGCTACGATATAATACCGTAGTAGATTTCCAAATCTTTTAAAGTTTTCAATATAGAAGAGAATTGTATGTACTGAATATATATTAACACTGTGTGCTGATTTTTCAGTCACAAAAAGAAACAATAAAAATAAAAATAAAAATAAATTGCTAACAATTTAATTACTTCATTCACGAGGTTTATAGTGTCATTTATAATGGACACTAGTCAGGAATTGATTGCAAGTTGTTTTTGCAGTTAACTGTTCATTAAATACTAAAAATATGAAAAATCATTCCGTGTCATATAAATACAAATATTACACATATAATATGCTTGCCAGAAGAAGATTACTCATATGAGTTGCTTCTTGAGTTCACTGTTTTTAAGGTTTTCCATGCATGTCGAAGTTGTACATATGCATTGAAAGAAGAAAAAAAAAAGGGACCAAAAAGGAAAAATTAAATAAATTAAATAAAAGCCCTTGAAATTGGTGAAGAAAGTGCATGTCTAGTACGTGGATTCCTTCTTGAATAGAAGCCTCAGAAACCAAACAATACAAAAATAAGCAAGTTGGCCTCCCAAACCGACCAATATAACCAATACAAAAGAGACGGATGTTTGTAATGCCATTTCTTTAGTTTCATTCCACAAAACATTTGGGCTCGTTTACTGAGAAATACCATGTGATTTCCATGTTAACATGTTTTATTGGCTGGCAAAATTTGTACATATCAAATTTTTTTTTAACCTTTATTCTTCTTTTTATCTTAGATTCCTTATGTGGTTTCTAGATGCCCCATTTATAATATATGTGTGTGTGTGTGTGTGTATATATATGTGTATAATACCTTCCGTTTTTCTTTTAAAGTGATCAGGGTAAGAACTAATATTATATAGAATTTTTTGACCAGGAGACAGCTCAGTCAACCCACCAAAATTGTGGAATCCAATGTGTGTGAAAATTTTAACCATTCTCATGATTTGAAGGCTGCAAAACTTGGTCCAAATTTTCTCGCAGTCCAAACACGGTTTTCCTAGTATAATGTGAAAGATTACGTGGAACCAACCCTCATGAATTCTCTTCTGGTTTTAATAATAATAAATTCTAGTTGGATCCTAGTTTTGACCAGTGGGTTCAAATATGATTAATTGAAAAAAAAAAAAAAAAAAGAAAGGGGAAGAGAAATTAGAGTTTTGACCATTTTCACAATTCTTAATAAGTACATGATACTAATAGACGCAAATCCTCGAAAAATAACGCCCATATCTGGGGAAGGAGTTTTATTTGCTTGGCAAGTTGTACATACAAATCTGTCATTTTAGTCATTTTTCTTTTTACGTTACTATAACAATCATTTGATTTTAATATCTTGTATATTAGTCAGTAATATATGTAATTTATTACAATTATAGTATTTGTTTTACATAAAATTATACGTAATTCAACTAGTATTATAAAATTCTAAATAGAAGTTATAATTACTGGGCCAATCTGACCAGCAACCGGACAAGAAATTTCAGAGCACCATGGTTAGCCAGTTGTAAGTATACTGAGGTAAGGAGAAATGTAAGTGTCCAAGTTAGTACTACTTTGTTAGAAAAAAAAATTATAAAAATAAATAGCATCAAACTTTTAATTTTAATGGCATAAATAGTAGATGTATGATAAATAATGGATTTACAAAGTATATCGCGACAAAAATTATCTCGTAAATAAAATATTTACAGTAAATATTACATTTATGATAAATTATTTATTTTACGAAACATATAGATGATAAAATTATCTTAAAAAACTTTTGTAAATAAACAATTTATTATAAATATGTTATTTACTTCCAATAATTTTAAAATAAGTTAATTACTTTTAAACGTTTTTAAAAAATGACATCCTTGCTCTAATTTCTCAAAAAAAAATTTATAAAGTAACATAAAAAATTCAGTTTTTAAAAAAGTAAAATAAAGAATCATTCTCATAATGCTATAAACAATATAATATTTATATGATTTACGTATCTTGGAATATTGAATTACTATTTCTGACAAAAGTTTCTTTTAGAGAATACACAAGTATTAAGAGCTTAAACCATCTAGTACTTTTATTCTCTTTCTCTTGAATGGTATATATTGAGGTCAAATTCATATCTTATCTCTCACCGTATATGTATTAACACAAACTATGAAAGTCAAAGAATTGGATAAACTTATCAAGTAAGTCGACTCGAGACCCCAGATCGACTCCCCAATATCAATATCAGGTTGACTCCACGAGTCAACTAGAGGATCAATCCGAAGATGACCCGACTGGTATTATTTATTTTAAAATTTTAACTTGGTGAAAAGATAAGGTTTGAATCCATTTGAAATTTCACAAGTGATTTTTAAAAGGCAATTTCAAGTATTAAATCAAGATAATACTTGATTTATAAAGCTAAGATATTTTCCAAGTAAATAAGGTGTTTTCTAAGAAAACAAGATTTTTTGAGTAAAGGGATTAAAATAAATAAGTCAAAGTTACTTATGAATATAAGTAACAATTCTATGACGGAGGGTAGTCGGTTTGGAGACCGAGTAATTATTTAATGAATATGTTATGGATTATTGGGTAATAAGGTAGAATGATTCTTATGCCCTGTTTGAAAATAGAAATATTTAATATAACTTATTGTCGTGCCTTGTCGGAACGATAGACCAAGAGCATAGGACAACTTGTAAGTACAGCTCCGCCTACAACATGGGCAAAATATTTTTACTGCTTTACATGTTTTCAAAAATCATGTATTGATTTACATGATGTACATTTGTTTTATGTTCTATTATTGTGGCATCATGAAAACATGCTCACTAATGATAAATCACATGACAAAAATAAGAACAAGTTTTCAAGTAAGAAACAATAAAATGATTTAAATATTTTTACTGCTTTGCATATTTTTCAAAACATCATGTGTTAATGTATGTAATGCATATGATTTATGTTATATTATTGTGGCATCACGTAAGCTTGCTCACTAATAATAAATCACATGACAAGAATAAAATAAAGTTTTCAAGTAAGAAACAATAAAGATTTAAATTTTCTAGTAAGATCAAATTAAGAACAAGTTTTCAAGAATGAAGGCAAGCAAGTTGCCTTGTGTCGTACCGACCTATCACAAGAGCGGGTTTAATTCATGGCTGCGTACCACGGTACGTACACTCATGTTCATGTTATGTAAGGGGCCCAAAACTAAGTTAAAACAAGAAAGTATAATTGATTCATGTTAAGTTAACATAAGAAAGCATAATTGGTTCATGCGTTTTTTTACTAGAATGATTTTGTGGGAATAAAAATTGTACTTGCTGAGCAAAAGCTCATAACTTACGTTCATGCTATAGGTAAGCAACCTACCGGACATGCTTAATGCAAGACTGTACTACAGACTGTGAAATTTGGGTTAGATATCGCCACGTATTTTGTAAAATATGTTGTATTATGTATGATAATTTAATGGTACCGGTACTTAGTACTGGGATAATGTTTACTACTACAGTAATTAACTTGGTTTATCAAATGTGTTAAAATGGTTTTTAAACTCAGTACTCGATTGAGTACATATAAATAAGTATGAGAATACTTATTTATATGTACTCAATCGAGTACATATAAATACGAGTTAAGTTTTAAATTTGAGTTTAAAAAGGAAAAAAAATATTTCCGTATTTTTATAAAAAAATAAGAGTAAGTTTAAGCATGTTTAAGTATGAAGTAGCGGCCATGGAAGGTGGGTTGCCACAAGGTTTGGTATGTAAGTATGCTAATGACCTATGTAATTGGGTCGTTACAATAAGGCATTTTGGGGTAAGCTTAAGAGCAAAACTGTGCGGATACGAGGCCCAGAGCGGACAATATCATACCAAATAAAGGCACGAGTCATTGCAACATCAACTTGTCAAATCTATTTAATTAAAATTCGCATAAATATATCTTATGATTGACTTCTTGTAAACCAATTTACTTGATCAAATAAAAACTTACTATAGTGCAAATACTAACAAGCAAAAGAATAAAAATGTATTTCAAAGTATTAAACATTCCTAATCTTACTTAACTAAAATCAAACTATAAGCATCCATTACTTTTGGTTCTTTATAAAACCCAATTACTTGAAAATAATTAATCCAAAAGAATATAAACCTTTTAGAACTTATCATAATTTCAAAAGAATTTCTTAATTGTAGAATATAAATTTCGATGGTGGTATCCATAACACATGCCTCCATTGTCTCACTCAGTTCATCAGTCCATCAAATCACCATGTTGCCTACAACATGAACAAACATTAGTGAGCTTTTACTTATCAGGTACAAACATAAATCTCACATAAATATGATACATAGATTAATGCATGACATTTTATGAATAGTATAATTATAGTTGTTTATGGTTTCTTGAATTATTGTTTCTTGCTTCTTGCTTCTTGTCACTTAACTTTTGACTTTAAGCCCCGTGTGTGTACATACCTAATGTGTGTAACCAACGGGAAGTTGGGGATGCAACCCCAATTTAACATACCTTAGGGCTTAAACATACTGTCATAAATATCCTCACCTGAGTGAATGATACAACACTTGACTTTCTTTCACTTTCATTAGCCTTACTAACTTAGAGTGAACATTCAATTATGATCATGACTAAAGAGATCACCTCCTAATGGTATGAGGCCTTTTGGGATGAGATCAAGAGTAAAACCGTGAGGGCACGAGGCTTAAAGTGGACAATATTATACCAAAAGGAGGCCGGGTCATTACAAATGGTATCAGAGCCTATACCCAATCGGAAGTGTGGCCAATGAGGACGCTGGGGCCTAAAAGGAGGGGTGATTGTGACAGTCATCAGTCCATAGAAGGAAAATGGTAATTTGTGCAGCCCCATGTTGCTTGGGAATGGATATATGTGATGGTTCATAAGTAAAGAGACCACTTCCTATTAGTAGGAGGCCTTTTAGGGTGAGCTCAAGAGCAAAATCATGTGGGCACTGGGCCTAAGGTGGACAATATCATACCAAAAGGAGGCATGGGTCGTTACAAAAACATATGCCCACTAAAATATATCGAGCAGATATATCAGTATCATATAATATAAGATCACCACCTTTATGTTCAAATCACAAGCATTTTTTTCATAACTTATGCACATCAAGCGTTCACGAATATGCTCACATCAACAAACAAGTTTCATGCAGTAAGCAAGGTTTGTACTTACTTGAATTTCTTATTTAGTGTTTATCCTCAACAAATCCTCTTTCTTATTTATGTTGGTGTTCTATCCTAATTAAATTAATACTCGACAATTATGAAATAGTCTTACCATAGTTTTGTGGTTAAACCATATTTTTTTTGTTTGACTTACAATATTATAAATAATCATGATGTATGATGAGGAGGTTATTTACCTACAAATCAAGTACTTTTAAGTTCAAATATTTGTAAGTTGTCAAGCTCTTTTGTTAGTTTAATGTGTTTTTATGTGATCTTGTACGTTTTTTTAAATAAAAAAAGGATTTAGATGAAAATGTGGCAAAATGGGATTTTTTGGAACTAATTGGAAAGAATCGTGAGCAAAGGAAACAAACCGAAGCATGTTGGATCAAAGAAGACCCAAAAATAGGATCCTAAAAGCACCAAAAAAGAAAAAAGAACTAGAGAAGCAAGAAATAGGTTGCAGTGCACCAAAGAGGCTATAACAACCCAAAATTTTGACGAACTTGTGATTTCCTTAGATACAAGGAAAATCTAAGTCTGAATCATGTATGTCAACATGAAGCTCATCATCTGATTTGATTATCAGAGTATGTTTAAGTTCTTATAAGTATTATGAGACTCAATGATAATTTATTAAGTCAATGATAAGGTTTTATGTTGAAAAAGGTCGAACCATGAATTATGATTTTTGTTCAGGCCAATGAATGACCAGGATAATTTATGACTTGAATAAGACGGTATTGCAGTATAATAATCAGTATTGAAATTATCCTATGGCCGACTGTCATGACGAATGAAGAAGTAAGAATAAGAACCGGGATCATTCAAGAAAAATTAGAAATAACATTTGGAGCAACAAGGACTAAGTAGCTTGAAGTCCTAAAAAAATCCTATACGCGGTCCAGTTAAGTGCAGATAAATTCTGAACTGCAGTTAATATTCCTGGACTATTAATAGTTAAAACAGTATTGGCACTATCCGGATTATTAAGAAATTAGACTGCTATTAGGAGGAATGCCAAACATGATCCTACTTGGAGGCCAAGTAATTGTGGATAAATACACAATTTTTGATTTATGGAATTTATAGATTTTCTTAACCAAAGCCTCTAACTAGGCCAAATGGCCGGTTACATTGGGTGGCCTTGGGGAACAAGGAAACAAATTAGAGATAAGTTTGAAATTTTTTTTTGACTCCAATACATGCATGGCCAGCCACTTGGAGAGACTTGGAAGCAAATATTTTGTCTTTTAAGGACCAATATGCAATTCAAAGAGAATTTTAGAAATAAAAATAATTTTGGAAATTTTGGAAATTTCTGCCTATAAATAGGAGTGGTTAGTGAACTTCCCAACTTCTAGTTCCTTCTCAACTATTCCTCTCTAGACTTAAAAAAAGAGAGCGAGAGAGAGAGAGAGAAAGTGAGAGGGAGGTGGTGGTTGGTTGCTATGGTGAAAGAGGGAGCAAGAATTTTTGCTCATGCAAGGTCTAGAACCACTCTTTCAAAGCTTTAGAGGTATAATCTCAACCGTACCCTCTAACTAAGAATTTCATTAAGTTTTGGTTTATGGGATTTTATGTGGATTTCAAGCTATGGTTTGTATTAGCATAAGCTCATGCTTCTTATCTTGCCATGTTATGGTTTTTATATGCTTGATCTAAGCTTAGATTATCTTGCTTGTTAAGTTTTAAGCATGGATTTGAGTTTATGCTCTAGAATGAGTTTTAGGGTTTCATGTGCCTACCAAGTGTTTGTGAATATGCCTTCACATGTTTAAGTAGGAAAAAGACATGTACGATGATGAATGATGATGAATGATGGAGATGATGATGAATGATGGAGATGATGATGATGATGTATATGTGGGTTAAGAAAATTAACCTAAAAACATAACTTGGTAAGCTAGTAAAAGTTATCAACATTGCATTTTTCAAGCCAAAAGATAAGTGTATGGTTAAATGATAAGAATGAATCCAACATGTTGTATGTTGACATAGGCTCATGGCTTTGCCCGTTTAAGGTAGGGTGCACGGATTTTAAACGAAAACCAACAAAAATGCAAACTGCTGATTTTTGAAAACTAATCTAGATAGTTTTCTGGAAACTAGATTTTGAACCCTTTAGAGGCCGAATTTAGAAAATATTAAAACTGCAAAGTTTTATAACACAAAAAATCATAGTGGGTAACGTGAATAGTTTTTGAAAAATAGGCTCCAAAGGCCTTCGTTTTAATCAGTTTTCAAAACTGGTCCGTTCAAGAACATTACACGGCCAGAACTATTCAAAGAGAAAAATGAATAAGTTAAAGGCAGATTTAAGTTTTGAACAAAAAAAGAAAGTTGTAGGTTTCGACGAGATCTACAACTTCCATGAAGAAATTTTTTCCAAATTTTAAACCAATTTAAAGAGAAAATAGGATTTTCAAAACTGTGCATGATACAGGAAATTTCTTACACACATGCATTCTAGTAAATTAAAAGGATGCTTTAAAAGCAATTTTTAAGGTTTTATGATCTCTTTAAAAAGAGACTGAGATTTTATGAAAATGGTTTCAAAAAGGTTTAAATCTAATGAAATTTCCCAAGTGATTTTTAAAAACGTACTATTTTTTATGAAAGATAATTTCAAGTATTATGATAAGAAATACTTGATTTATAAAGTTATAATGAGAAATACTTGATTTTCAAAACATAAGAATATGATAACAAGTATATGACTGATGGTAACCGGATAGGACACCAATTTATTATGTTAGGACCTGTATCCATGATTACTAATGGTAACCAGATAGGATACCGGTTTACTATGTTAAGGTACCAATGGTAATCGGATAGGATACCGGTTTACTATGATAGGATTTGTATATATGATTACCAAAGGTAATCGGATTGGATACCGATCTAGTATGTTATGGTTTATAGTAAGATAGAATGACTCTCATCTTACGTCCTGTTTGAAAAAGGAAGATGACCTGTTGTCGTGCTTTAATGGAACGATAGACCAAGAGCGTAGGACAATTTGTAAGTACAACTTCACCTACAATATGAGCAAAATGTTTTTATTACATTGCATGTTCTTCAAAAAGTCATGCATTGATTTACATGATGTACATATGTTTTATGTTTTATGTTCTTCAAAAAATCATATTATGTAAGGGGTCCAAAACCAAATTAACATAAGAAAGCATAATTGATTAATAAGAAAGCATAATCGGTACATGCATTCTTTTACTAAAAATGTTTTGCAGAATAGAAACTTATACTTTCTAAGCATAAGCTCATAACTTACGTTCATGCTGTAGGTAAGTAACCTACCGGCAATGCTTGATGTAAGACTGTGGAGAGATGACACTGCAGACTGTGAAATTTGGGTTGGACATCGCAACGGGTTTTGGAAATATGTTATGTAAAATGTGTTTGTATTATGTTATGATAAGTCGATGATACTAGTATATGATAACTAGTATAATTTGTTAAAATGTGGTTTGAAAGCTCGGTACTCAAGTGAGTACATATAAATAAGTATGAGTTTTGAGTTTTAAATTGAGTTTAAAAAGAAAAAAAAAAAAACATTTCCGTATTTTTACGTAAAGCAAAAGTAAGTTTTAAGATTAAGTATGTTTAAGTAAGCATAGTAAGGTAACGGCTCCATGAAATCGGTTCGTTGCAAAATTAGTATTTAAGTTAAGTAAGTACGAAGTCACGGCTCTACGTAGGTCGGGTCGTGACAGAGGCGCTGCAGTGGGCGCCCTTTGTTCTAGCCAGAAATGGCCTGGCTGCAGGCTACAGCATGCCAAACAAGCACTGCAGCGTGGCTGCCATGCCAGAGAGAGCATGACTACAGGCTGCAGTGGATAAAAGGCCTGCTGCAGCGCGCATTCCGACTCACAACCAGCAAATGCGTGCTACAGCAGGCCTTTTATCCACTGCAACGCCCCTCCTATGATGCTCTAGTCACCTTATGTGCGCTGCCGCGGGAAAAAAGCCCGATGCAGTGCCCCACACACATGAAAACCTAATTTTGAGGCAAAATGTGATGTTTTGGAGAGGACATAAAAGAAAAATCTGGTTGGAAATTGTAGAGAGCTTTTTGGAGACCCAAATTTCAGACAAACAAGAAAGAAAACTACAAGGTTTTTTAGGGCTTTTCTTTGAGATTCAAGAAGATTGAAGATTTTGGAGTTTTCTCTTTAACTAGTTCTTCTTTCTTCTACCTTCCTCTCTCTTTGTAGCTCTTGAACTTGTATGTACTCTTTGATTTGGTGCTTGAACACGGGTTTTGATGTTTGTTTCGAATTTGGTTATGAATTTGAGAACTTTGATGTCTAGCTAAACTTTTTAAGCTAGGGGGTATGATGTAGCTTGATGCTGATTATGTTTTAATGATTTTAATGCTTGTTGATTGAATCCCATTTTGAATCATTTGTGTTTTTCTATGCTTTTTCCTAATTTGATTTTCCATTAAATTAGAGTTATTAGATTTGTGAAATTGGGCTCAGGAGAGTTAATTTCATATGTTGGGACTTGGGAAACACAACCCATAGTAATATTAAGTTTGGGAGGCTAATATGACTAGGGTAATCACTAGAGTAGGGTTGAGTAATGAGTGCTTAATTGGTTGAGTTAATAGGAATATTAATTTGATTAACTTTGTATATTATGTTATTCGGCACTCAAGAGAGGGAGTGAAATTAAAATTGGCGACTATGATTAATGATTTGAATGAATTCGATTAATAAGCATTGAATTGGATTAACATAGTTTAGTCAAGTAAAATCAAAACCCCCTAGCCTTACATATCATCGAGTTCCCTTAAACCATATCTCCGATTGAGTTCCCTTCAATCCATATCTCTAATTGCATTTATTTCACTTTTTTTTTTTTTTTTTTTAATTTAGTTGCTTAGGTTAGTTTATTTTCCATTTTATGTTTGCCTATATCAAGTTGGGTTGCGATAATTGTGATACTTAGCATTAATCTAAGAAACAATTCATGTGGATACGACACTCACTCACCCTATACTATCAAAACTTGACGGCCTCATATACTTGCGAGTTTTCACACAAAATACTTAGATTTTATCCTTCAATTCCCTGTGTTTTCCATTTAATAATGATAATTAATTTCTATATTAATTATCAACTTTTTTTTCAATAACAAATTCGCTGTGGACAATCTTATCTTTGGAAATTATTACTTATCTATTATTTAACTAACATAACAATACTAAATCTTTGGTCATTTTAATTATTAGCCATAAATTAATACTTAATTACGTAACATTTAACTAGTCACATTTTTTATCTAAAGGGTAAATTGTTCATTTAGTCTGCCAAAGTTTTAAGTTTGTGCAATTTTGATCACTGATCTTTTTCTCGTAACTGGAATGCTTCTAAACTAATAACATGTTACTACAATAGTCCTTTTTATCATCTTTTTTGATGAAATGTGTTAGTAATTTGATAAAAAAAAGTTATGCTAATTAGTGGATTTCGTCAAAACATTAACGGAAATTACTATTGTAGTAACGTTTTTAATAGTTGAGGGTTTTTTCTTTTTCCTAAAATGAATACCCCTAAACTATTAAATTTTGCTACAATAGTCCATTCTATTTATTATTAGATAAAATATGTTAGTAATTTGGTCAAAAAGTAATGCTAATTAGCAGATTCCATCCAAAAATGAATTGAAATGATTATTGTAGCAAAATTTTCAATAGTTTAGTGTCATTCCAAAAAAAAAAAAAATTTGTAACCAAAGTTGTACAAGCTTAAAAAGTTTAGAGACCAACCTAATAATTTACCCTTTTTTAAAAGAATAGAAAATAATTTGTCTTTCATATACTTAAATTAACATCAGTAATTATGGCTCATAATTGGCCTTAGTGGATTTCTATTACATATTATTAAAGCTGTTAAACACATTCAAATTTTTTTTTATAAACTTAGGATCACTTCAATTCATCATTTCTAATTTCAATTAATCGTTCAAAGATTTAACGTCATAATCTTGTTATATTTAAACTTGATATACATAGATCAACCACAAAATTCAAGACTCGATTTCAATGTCAGGAATGAATCTAGGAAAACAATGACTTTTTTTCAAAATGAAAAAATCTCATAATGTGAAACCTTGTAGCAACTTGAAAAGTCAAGCATACTGATGAACATAAATGTAACACTCTTAAGTTAATATTAATATTTTAGATTACTTACAAAGTACTAAAAACCTAATGATAAGGAAAGACTAAGTCAAATTAAGTTATTAATTATGATTTATAATGCTATTAACATTTTATTGAGTTTCCTTACAGGTGATTGCGAAGAGAAATATTGGTGTGCATAAGGTATTGGGTTTTGACATTATGATAAATATGAATTATGTAATTGGAAGTATTTTGATCTTAAAATTTTCTGTTCATTCATGTCTTACATATTTATATGGAATAGTTTGTGTTATTGATGTTAAACATGAATAGGATTAGTATTGATCACTTTAATATGTTTCTTTTTCCAAAACAAAGATTTAGTAAAAATAACATCATTGTACAATGCAATTTTGACCTTCAAAACATCCGATTTTGACAGGTTTCTGGAAAGATTATTTGTAGCTCTTTTATTTATCTTTCCGTAGCCACTTTAATCACTTAATTTCAATATCGGAGTGAAAAGTTATGACCAAAATACCATCGTATGTTCAAAATTCAAATTCGAGTGGAAATTTCAGTTTTAGCCCAAGCTTTTCAAATATTATAAAAACGACATCACCAAATTTTTGAGCCTTCTAAGCTCGAATTTTGAAACCTAATTAGAGATAAAAACCTTATGTGACCCTAGACATCGTTATGAATAAGAGATTAAGCTCCCAACCTCTCAAAAGACTCATTCTCCTATCTCTCTAATTTCTCTTTCTAGAAAAGACTCTCTTCCTCTCCTTTTCTCTTCCTCTCATTTTCTCTTCTTCTCCTCCTCTTTTTGATTCTTGAGTTTTTCTCTAAGCCACTGAAGTCTATTCAAGGTAGGATTTATTACTTACATATACATATTAATTTATGAAATCAATGATCATGAATGATTAGCAATTTCAAATAATTATGTCAAGCTTGTTTATGATTTTTTCATGGTATATTTTCATGATAGGATGATTTATGATCCATCACATGTTATTTTTCTTCTCACACATGCACATATACACATATGGTTTTTCATTGTCCGATTTTTGTGGTGTATTTGATGAATATTATGATTTCTTGATGATAGGAAATTATGGTTTTGGTTTTCTATGAATATAAGAAAATAAAGTTTAGAACTATTTCATCTTCATATAAAACTATATAATTTTGTTATGATTTTGATTAAATCAAAATTTTGTTTGTAAACTAGGGATCTGAAGCTTCGTTTTGATATATGGATCACTTAAAATGGATATTTGTAGATTTAGTTATGAATTTTTAAGTCATGCTAAGTGCTAGATTTTTTTTTTCCTTAAAAAATGGGATTTCAATTTCGATTTTAATTAGAAATAACAATCACATGATTTCAATTTTTATCAAGAAAATGGGATTTCAATTTTGATTTCGATTAGAAATAACATTCACATGATTTCAATTTTTATAGAATTTATTATCAATTTTGTCATAAAAGTCGATGAATCTGCTAGGTATACAACTACGAGATTGTGAGTACTGCATTGTAATATATTTTTGAATATCTTAATGATATTGAAATAAGTCGTATGTTATACCATTGGAAAGCTCTAGGAGTCGAGTTTCCAAGACCACTGAAATCAGTAAATTTTATTATGAATATGATTTTATATGAATTTTCTTGTAACTGTTGTCGAATCTATTCTTTCACAATGATATGTTTAAAGTGATGCTATGATGTTATGTGGATAATACATGCTAAATATGAGTTACATAATGATTTTAATGATGGTATGAGTTATGAATGTGATATAATATATCCATATGTATTTCCATAAACTAAGATTTTGTTATATTTTTATAACGCATGAAAACTATGAAAGTTTTACGCATACCGAGAGGACTCCAAGTCACATCATCATGTTGGGATCTATATGTGCCCTAAGGATAGAAAATCAATTATAGGGATTTTCTATAAATATGACATTTTGATATTAATAAAAGAGGTTATTTATGTTTAATAAGTTGTGACCTATTTACTTTCATTTGTTGATTGTATGATTATTTTGAGCAAACATAAAAACTCCTAGGTTGTTAGTAATATATCGGATTACCATATGTATACGGGGTATACATAGAAGATGTGGTAATTTGATAACAGTCTAAATAAATGGTCCGCAATCGATGGAATAAGATTTGGGAATCTTATTCATGATAAGATTGTAAAGGTTGTCTACTTCCTTGGAGGGATGGTTTGTCTTGACCATCGGATAGGTTCCGAGTAGAAACTTTAATATATACCAGTATTGAGGTATGACATTGGACTGGACCTAACGTGTTAATTAATTCGGTTTAATAATTCCGTTTATTAGCATCAATAACGCTTTGATTATCATCCTATATTAATCTTAATCCTGAATGAATACTTGAGTTCGCATCCATGACTTATGCATTTTGATCCACTATAGGTGAGACAATGATAATTGATGGTCAATATACTTGTGTTTTGGGTGTTTGACTTATGGATGGAGAAATCAAGATTCATAGATACGGAATCCATAGCTATCTTAACGATAGTACATGTTATCTACTTAAAGGCATTATTCGGGAATTGAAAGATAATATAACAAGATCTTGGCCATCGATTTACTTTGTGTTCTCTAATGGTTTACCTATTGTATGGCTTTACAATGGTGGTTCTTTCAATGGAGAATAATGGAACTTTAAGTTAAAATGATTGAAAAGGTAAAACGGAAAAAGTCCTTAATTCAATCATGGATAACATATGGGGATTAAGCATGCGATAAATAAATCATGGAAGAAGCATTAAGTTAGAGAGCTTTTATAATATGGTATGTAAACGGGAGTTCAGTTTCAGACTTTTAGCGGAGTAGTCCTGAAGTTTATAATTGATGAATAATTAATCCGGGATTAATTTTTCACAATTATAGGAGTCTCTTTACATATTTACATCGGGTCCCTCTACTAACTCATATAGTTCCACGAAGCGTCTCGGGATTTGTTTCTAATGAGATCGGTAAATAAAATGGGAATTTAAACTGTCTATTAAGCATGATACTCTCTTACATGCAGTCCCGGAAAAGGATTAGACATGTGAAATTAATGTAGACAAATAATGTGATTTGTTAACATATGATTGGTTGTAAATAAAATAATTATTTGTTAATTATTTTGGTTAATTGAATTTTGGAAATAAGATTGTGTTTGAATTATTTAAGTTTTGAAAACAAAATTTTTCTCTCCTAATTAATAGCGCACGGTTTTTTAATAGATGGAGGGAAGAAGATTTTGTTTCAAAATTATTTAAATATATTACAAACATTAAATTATTAATTGATTTAAATAATGAAGCTTATTTGATAGATTTTCTTTTCTTAAAGAATGGTTCCGGGAGGAACCGTCGTGTAATCAAAGTCAAACGTGGGAAAAAAAAACCCAAATTTTTTTTTTATAATAAATTGCACGACGGTACAAAGTACCGTCGTGCAAGTAGATTACACGACGGTTCCGGGAGGAACCGTCGTGTAATCAAAGCCAAACGCGGGAAAAAAAAACCCTAATTTTTTTTTTATAATAAATTGCACGATGGTACTTTGTACCGTCGTACAATTTATTATTAAAAAAAATTATTTGGGTTTTTTTTTTTTTCCCACAGATGGCCTAATCTGTATGTTATCCAATACACGATCCAAGTATTAACTTCATTAATCAAACTAAAAATACACTCCAATTATTACATTACAAGTTTATACATCATAATTAATGAATTCCATTACATGGCTAGACCATTCTCCCCTAATCAGATCCAAATCCTCAGAAGAATAAAATTGTTTACTTTCAAGTGCGTCAATTGCATTCAACACTATATCCCTCATAAAACCTAATACAAAATAACCACATTCAACACTTCCCTCTTGGAGATGACAAGGACGGTTCGAGATTTTGATTTTACAGTCTCGTCTCCTTCTAATCCCTTTTCCGGTCGTAATCTTCCCATCTGTTAGGGCCCTAGCAAATTGGTAAAATTCAAACAAATTAAGATGCATATAATTAAGATTAAGAAAAATAACATATTCAAATTGACTTACATGTTCATTAGCTCAGTAAAATCGTCACGTTTCTTCTCCCGAAGAGGATCAAAATAAAGGACGAGGTCCTCCCATGGGTCAATGACACCCAAAACCCAATGTCTCCCTCTGTTATGTGGCACAAGATAAAGCCGTTCTTTGGGTGCGTCACGCAAAAAGCTGATAAGATTGTCGGCTCGCTCTCTCATTCCAGCATCTTCAGTATCTGTTCTCACCGGTGAGATCAAGCTTGGAGACACAAACACAAACTTCTCAGCTTGCCCGTTAATTCTACATAGTTCCTCCAAATATCTGCATAACCGTATCAAAAATGTTACTCTACATGAAATATAGAAGATTTTCCAGATAAAAAGAAAATTTAAGATAAAGAATGCCGTACCTCATGTAGACTAATATACAATTTGCACTGATTTCTTGTAAATTAAAGAACTCAAAAATATCTTCAAAGCTCAGAAAGACAGGCATATCAAAACCCATAATCGTGGATGGTATTGGGACCTCAATCTGATTACCTTGACGCATGGAACTATGTGCATAATAAGCCAAAGGCCTCATTGCCTTGTTCATGTTATTAAAGTCGAACACGAGTTTTTGCTCTTGCGCACCTTGTTGTACCTCAGTTCGAGAGTCGATCGTTTTCTTTCCAGCCTTTTTTAGGCGTTTTTTGTTGCCAGCTGCTGGGTCGGGAATGTGACTAGGCCCTCGACTCGCCTTGTTCATACTCATGTCGAGCTCAACTAAACTTTTAGGCCAAGCAACAAACCCATTAACAGCATCCTCCACAGTGGTTGCGTCGTACGTCAGTATAGGTAATGGTGCTTTTTTTAATTTGGGCACGTTGATTGACACTCGCACGTTCCCTTCCCCCAGTGGAATCCCATGCACCGTATCGGTAGGGAGGCTCTCGAGCCATGCTCTTCCAAACGCAACAAGCAACTGTCCACCCTGAACTTCATCGAAGGTATAGAGCTTACACTCCTGACTGTCGAAAGGCATGGTTGGCGGCTCAGCAACTCCATGTTGTTTTTCTTGGGCAGAGCATCTAGCCTTAAAGCTGTTGTGTTGGTCTACGGTTGGCACATTCTTGGGATCAACCGACGGCTCCACATCTTTGTTCGCACATAGACCACGCACCAACGCCTTTAATTCTTCTATTTCACGTCTCATTGATTGTACTTCATTGTCTTTCTTCGAACTTCGACTTAGGTTAAAGTACTGAGACGGCTTTACGAACTTTGATTGGCCACGGACACGGCCTTTGTGTTCGAGTCTAGATAATGCCTGCGACAATACATCATTAGTGCCAACTGACTTGAAAGTGCCTTGGCTCGCCTGTGTGTTGTACTCCATCTACAAGATTATTAACAGAAATCATTTAAGCAAAAGGGTTGTAAGTACGTTTAGTAGTGATGAAGAAAATATTGTTAGTTAGTAAACTTACTATCATCTCGCTAACTTTTTGACATGCCGGATCTTTCAACTCTCCATCTGCGGCTGTCTGTTGCTCTAGCCACAAACCATCTCTTTTTTCCCATTTCCCAGTCTTCTTAAACTGTAATTAACATCGTTAGTATAAATGGGATACGATTTAGTACAAAAAAAATTTATTGACATACCATTTCCTAGTCGAGCTTCCTATATCCGTCTCGGCCTCCTCTTGATGAGTATTCGTTGTTTGTCCTTATTTCGCTTCCACGATCAGATAGTTGTTGGAATTGCAAGGACGTTCTATACTGAACGAATTTCATCCAATCCTCTTCTTCAATATTGGGGTAGTTGTCAATAACTTTTTGCGGCCGTGTCCACACACTTTCTTCATTTATAAATTCCTGACAAATGTCTTGTACAGATCATACCGAAAATTCCTTGCAGCCTCACCACATGATTTTAAACAAGTGGTCCGGAAGCTTTCTTCCACGGTGAAAGAAGTAACAATTTCTTTCCAAATAATTTCTTTCAATCCGTCTAAATCACGAGATCTCCAATCTTGAATCCATATTGGAACGTGCTCTCGAGCGAGCACGCCAATCCAGCTCATCAATTCGTCACCGTGCTTCCCTTCCGGTTGTCCTTTCTCGTCAAACGTGACTTGAATTCGTTCACCTCTTTTCCTTGCCATATGGACGCGTTTCATTATTGTTGCCCTTCGCTTGCCCTCGACAATGGGATCCATCGGGTTTCTCCTTCGTGCTCGTCCCTTTTTGGAATGTTCCATTGTATTCGTTCACCTACATTTATTGGCAAAAAAAATAAAAAATTAAGTTAATGGGATGCTCATTTATTTTTTGCGGTTACTAGTTTAATTGGCAGTTATCATTTGTGGCTTCTACTATTACCACTTTTAGTTTACGATGGTTAGAGAGTGATTAATTAACTGATTCCATCACAAAAATTTCGACCTCAAGACTAAAAAGTAAACTACTATTACTTTGTTAATAATCCAATGTTATCTTCTAGTTCAATTGATTATTTAATCCCATCAGCATTTTTTTAAAATAAAATAAAATCAAGCTGATTAACCTGTGAACTTCTGAAATCGGTTGCCTATCAAGTGAGTACCTTGCCTCAACATCAACAGATCAGAGCAATCTAAACGCCTAACAACTAAGTGAAGTTTTCATTCTTCAAAAAGAGGGTGAAGGCCCTAAGTATTACCTATATAAATACATATACATATAAAGTAAACAAAACACAAGGAAACCAAAAGGGGATAATTTTGCATATCAAACAATGGAAAATACTTGTATAATGGAACAATAAGAAAGAAAGACTCAATCTTTACAAACGAAAGTAAATGAAAATCTAGACCTTGTGCACAACAACGAAAATCAGCCGTAAATAAACAGGAAAATTAAAAAAAAAATATATATCTATTAGAGTAACCAAATAGCATAAGCCGAAATGGGTTTTCTACCCAATTTGATTATAAACTCTAAAAGCACAAAAAGAATAAAACTTTGACCAAATCCTACTAAAGTACTAACCTTTTAGTTCCTGCTTCCTTTGGGGGAAAAAAAATGGTAGTCAGGAAGATTAAAAAGCACTACGGATCACCCTTTTTTTTTCCGGTTCGTCTTCTCTTTCCTCTTCTCCGGTTTGTCCTTATTCTTTCATGTTCTTTTTTTCTTTTAAAAACAAATAATAATAAAAAAAAAAACCTGGAAACTTAAACTTATGGGCCGAAGAATTAAAATGGGGCCAAAAGTGGCCTTACTGAGTGTAGTTCAGCGGGTTCATTGGCTTTGAAAACTCGAATTAGAAAAAAAAAAAAAAAAAAAAAAGGCAATTGTTTGGATGAATTATCAATGTTTGCATGTAGAATATGAATTGTCTATTCAAGTAAAGTGCCAGTTTAGTATTGTTGTGCCATGAAAAATATGAAAACTTTTTGTTGTATCTATAATTACTCTACCTAAAAGTATTTAGGTGTTTCATGTTAGGTAGGTTTTTCTCAAAATTACTGTCAATAAAAGAAGAAGCATTTTAAGTGTTTGGTAAGTATGAATAAAATCGTTATGCAGACATATAATGACCCAAAAAGGAATACTATGTTTTTTTTTTTTTTTTTAATTTTAAATATTAAGATTTGTGAATAGCGTATTACACTAATAATATTTTCTCTTATAAAATAGAAATAATACGACGGTAATCAATTATTCCTCCAACAAACTCAAGTTGACATTTCATCAAGCATATTGTGGGCGGGAAAAATTCATGTGTATGTAAAGTGTAAAAACCATTCACAAACCATAAATCTACAAAGATCATCATTATGAACTTAAACACCCATGCTAAAAAATGGATCTTTAGTGACAAACAACAAGACAAAATCCCAAATTTATTTTAAGTTATAAATGAACTTACCTTGATTTTCTTTGAAGATGAATAGACACTCCAACACCAATAGATTGGCTACGGCGGCGGCGACGGTGGCGACAACGACGGCGACGGCGGCGGCGGCGGCAAGGACAGAGTTGGCGGCGGCTTCGAGGAGGAAGTGGGTACTTGAGAAATTTAGAGAGTGTGAAGAAAAATGAGAAGGTATGTGGAGAGAAAAGGAGAGCAAGTTGTATTTAAGTAATGGGTTTGCGCGCGGATTTCGAAAAACAAAAGTTCAAAATTTTCAAAATTTTTTGAAGATTACACGACGGTTTATTTTAAAACCGTCGTGTAATCCCCCAAATTCCAAGGGGATTACACGACGGGCCCGTCGTGTAATCTAATATTACACGACTGTTTTAAAATAAACCGTCGTGTAATCTTCAAAAATTTTTGATAATTTGTCACCACATTCCGACGACCTCATATCACTGTGTTGTATACAAAAAATTACGCAAACTGTAGCATTGATCCTGACTCAAATTTAATATTCAATATATATATATAGCAATCAACATAACAAACTAAATATGGTATAGATCATGATGAATTATAATAGAAATTAATTAATGTACTTGTACACAGTAAATGACATTATGTTCAAGTTTTTTCCTTTTTTCTCTTTGCTGCCTCAACACGTGTCCATTCAATATCTGGTCGCACCAAGTGTGAAACATCATCATCGAATTCGTCAATCTCCTCAACCGGTGGCATTCCCTGTGTGAAAGATGGAATGTCGGAGCAATCTTCCTCATCTTCTTGCCCATCACGGTACAATTTTGGCTTCATCGGCACAACTAAGGACAACTCTGCATTGCTGGGATCCATTGTATAAAATACTTGGATTGCTTGTGATGCCATAATGAATGGATCATTTTTGTATCCCAATCGTCTAAAGTCCACAATTGTGATGCCATCACTGTCAATCCTTACATATTTATTGTCTGCCCATTTGCACTTAAAGAGTGCTACATGTAAACCACAGTAATCGAGTTCCCAAATATCTTCAATGAAACCGAAGTAGTTCATAGTTCCATAAACTGGATTCTTGTCCTTTGCAGATGAAATATGCATTGCCTTAGCACGGATACTAACACCACTATTTTGAACGGGATGCTTCTCATCTCTTTCGCGAGTGTAGAATGTATAACCATTGACGAAGTACGATGTATACCGTGTAACAATCGTCGACGAACCTCTAGCGAGGTTTATTAACTCTTGCGAACAGCCGTCCTTCTGAAAGACATGACTTCGTAGCCACAGACGAAACGTCCGATTGTGGTCATCGTGTATCAACTTCTCATTTCGTCCTCTTCTTGGATATTTATCTCTTATTTCCTGTAGGTGAAGCTCGATAAAAGGCTCAACTTCAACCCTATTATGTAAAGTATAGAGACAAGCTTTCTCCCATTCACATCGATTTACCTGCGATGGAACGCCGACGGATAGTCTTTTCCAGTCAATGTTTGTAGTCTTCGGCAACCCAATCGCCTCCGCGGTGGACAAATACTCGGAGCAAAATTCGACCGATTCCTCCGCAATGTAGCTTTCGACTATACATCCTTCTGCCCGATTTCGGTTCTTGACATAACCCTTCAAAACCTTCATGTACCTTTCAAAATGATACATCCATCTCAAGTACACCGGTCCACATAGCTTCACTTCCCGGACTAAGTGCACCGTTAGATGAATCATTATGTCAAAAAATGAGGGTGGAAAGTACTTTTCAAGCAAGCACAAAGTCTTAACCAACTCTAATTGTAGCGAATCTAGTGTCAATGGATCTATTACCTTAGAGCATATCGAGTTGAAAAATGAGCATAACTTGGTAATTGCGAATCTCACGTCCTTCGTTAAAACTCCTCGCAACGCCAGCGGTAATAACTGTTGCATCAAGATATGACAATCATGTGATTTCATGCCAATCAGCCTCAGATCCTTCATAGACACCAACCTTTTCAAGTTGGAAGAATACCCGTTGGGCACTTTTACAGAAGCGAGCCACTCACAAAGCTTTCTTTTTTCTTGTCTTGATAGTGTGTACTTCGCCGGAGGTAAGTAAGTTGCATTCCCTTTCTTCGTAGGGATCAAGTTAAGTCTAATCTTCAATTCCTTCAGATCCAACCGTGCCTTCTCACCATCTTTGCTCTTATTAGGAATGTCTAGCAACGTGTCCACTATTGATTCACACACGTTTTTCTCAATATGCATCACATCCAAGCAATGACGAACAAAAAGTGTCCTCCAATATGGAAGTTCGTAGAAGATTGACCGTTTTTTCCAAGGGCCGTCTACCACGGGATCATTGTTACGCCGTTTTCTTTTCCCGAGCACCACTTTCAAATCCTTAACCATCTCATAAACGTCTTCGCCGGTCAAAACCCGGGGAGGGTTTCTTTCTTCCGTTTTGCCATCGAAAGCCTTTTTCTGTTTGCGGTATCGATGATTTTGTGATAAGAATCTCCTATGACCAAGGTAAACGGTTTTCTTACCATTCTTCAATCGGATGGAGGATGTTTCTTTCATACAAACGGGATAATCGATAGAACTCTTGACTGAATAACCAGATAGATTTCCATAAGCAGGAAAGTCATTGATTGTCCACATCAACATTGCACGGAGTGTGAATGTTTCTTGACGGTAAGCATCTCTAACTTCGATCCTCTTTTCCCATAAGCTCTTTAGATCATCGATTAGTGGTGCTAAGTACACATCAATGTCATTCCCTGGTTGTTGAGGACCAGATATCAATAAGGTCAACATCAAGAACTTTCGCTTCATGCTCAATTTCGGAGGGAGATTGTAGTTAACAAGTATGACGGGCCAAGTACTATGCCTACTACTCATATTACCATGTGGGTTAATTCCGTCCGCCGACAAATCAAGACGTAGATTCCGTGGTTCCGCACAAAATTCAGGATGATCGGCATCAAAGGTCTTCCATTGTGGTGCATCGGCTGGATGTCTAAGCATACCATCTTCAACACGTTTATCATGGTGCCAAGTCAAATTCTTGGCATGCTCGGCATTACGGAATAAACGCCGTAGACGCGACGCCGGAGGAATGTACCATAACACCTTTGCCGGCACACCTTTGCTGCCATTCGTTGGCTTCTTGTCCTTCTTCCATCTTGACTCCTTACAAACCGGACATTCATCAAAATCCTCGTACGCATTTCGGTAAAGGACGCAATCATTTGGACATGCATGAATTTTTTCATATTCCATTCCCAAAGTGCTCAACGTCTTCTTAGCTTCGTACATACTAGCGGGTATTTTATTATCAACCAGTAGAACCTCTCTTAGAAATTCTAAAAGAGCCGTGAAACTAGAATTTGTCCACCCTCCCGATGCCTTCATGTTCCATAATTTGACCAATGCGGACAATTTCGTATATTTACTACACCCGTCATACAAGGGCATCTCGACATCATTCATCATTGCTTCAAATAACTCCGGACGATGCACAAACTGTTCTTCCAAATCATTAACCATATCAAACAAATTATCTCCTACAACTTCTTCAACAACATCATCTTTCGCTTTGTTGTTCGATGATGGATTAAAACACATTTCACCGTGTAAATACCACGTTTGGTACGAACAAATAATCCCACGCGCAAGCAAGTGTCTTCTAACTTCATCAACTGGATGAGATCTATGATTTTCACAATCCACACAAGGACATCGAATCTTATCATTCTTCATGTGAGTTTCCGCAAATGACAAAAATTCTTCAATCCCATCTCGATATTTTCTAGTCAATCTATTAGCCCACATCCATTTTCGATCCATTTCCAAGAACCCGACCTAAATCGATATTAAATTTATCATACAAATTATTCAATAATCAAGTTTTTGCATTTAAAAACACAACGTATAGTCAACAACTAATCATACCGAAAAAGAAAAAAAGAGAATATATACCATTTTTGACATCTACAATAAATCGTCCATAAAAATCAAATAAATAAAAAGAAGAGTAAGTAATAATCACAATACTTACAAATATTCAATATACGCGAGTGTTGGTTTCGTAATGGAGGAGACGTGGTTTCGCAGGTGTCTGTGATGTTTTTCGCGGCTGCGCGATAGATCTGTAATGAGATGAAATGAGGGCTGCTGTGAGGGTAAAAAAGTTAGGAATACACGACGGGTTCTTAAAATCCGTCGTGTAAAGTCGAACTTTACACGACGGTTCCAAGAAACCGTCGTGTAAAGTGGCTCCGCGAGGCACTTTACACGACGGTTCTTTGGAACCGTAGTGTAAAGTCGGACTTTACACGACGGTTCTTTGGAACCGTAGTGTAAAGTCGGATCCGCGAGGCACTTTACACGACGGTTCTTTGGAACCGTAGTGTAAAGTCGGACTTTACACGACGGTTCTTTGAAACCGTAGTGTAAAGTTGCTCCGCGAGGCACTTTACACGACGGTTCTTTTGAACCGTAGTGTAAAGTCGGACTTTACACGACGGTTCTTTGGAACCGTAGTGTTAAGTTGCTCCACGAGGCACTTTACACGACGGTTCCTTGGAACCGTAGTGTAAAGTCGGACTTTACACAACGGTTCTTTAGAACCGTAGTGTAAAGTTGCTCCGCGAGGCACTTTACACGACGGTTCCTTGGAACCGTAGTGTAAAGTCGGACTTTACACGACGGTTCCTAGGAACCGTCGTGTAAAGTCCGACTTTACACGACAGTTTTAAGGAACCGTCATGTAATCTCCGTCGTGTAATGTACTTTTTGTTGCAGTGCAATTTGGTAAATTAGTAAATTATCAATATTGTGTTTTTCAAGTATATAAGATATGTGAATGGTTGAATTTTAAGAATGAACCCGACGCGCTGCATGATGATTTTGGTTCACGGCCTTGACCGTTTGAGATAGGGTGTGCGGATTTTTAAACTAGAATCAACAAAATACAAACTTTCGGTTTTCGAAAATGATTTGGACAATTTTATGAAAACTCAATTTTGAGCCCCTTAGAGTCCAAATTTGAACAAAGTTATAATTGCAAAGTTGTAGAACATAGAAACTCCTAGGCGACCCCGTGAACAACTTTTGAAAAAAGGGCTCCAAAGGCCTCTGTTTTTATCAGTTTTCAAAACTAGTCGGTCTAGGTACTGTACACGGCCAGAATTCTCAAAGGGGAAAAACGGGTAAGTTAAAGACAAAATTAAGCTTCAGACAAGAAACAAAAAGTTGTAAGTTTTGACAAGATTTTATAGTGAAGGAACATTTTCCAAATTCTAAACCGATTTACAAATAAAACTGAATTTTCAAAACTGTGCATGGAAGGGGAAATTCATGTGCACATACTTTCAATCAAATTAAAAGGATGTTTTGAAATCAGTTTTAAGGTTTTACGACCCCTTTTAAAAGGAACTACGGTTGTACAAAAATAGTTTCAAAGAGGTTTAAATCCATTTGAATTTCACAAGTGATTTTTAAACCTTAAATACCTACTATGTATTAAAAAAGGCAATCTCAAGTATTGGACCCAGAAATACTTGATTTATGGAGTTAAGATATTTTCTAAGTAGACAAGGTATTTCTAAGCAAGGGAAATAAAATATGAAGAACTTTTATGAAAATTAATCAAGCCGATTAATTATTTAACGTATGTGTTCTAATAGATATTATGACTATGGATTGTTAAGTAGTAAGGTAGAACGATTCTTACATTCTATTTGAAAATAGGAATATAACATGTTGACTTGCCTTGTTGGAACGATAGATCAATAGCGTAGGACACCTTGTAAGTACAACACCGCCTATAGCATAGGCAAAAATGATTTTACTGCTTTGCATGTTTTCCAAAACTCATGCATTGATGTACATGAGGCATATGTTTTATGTTTTATTATTGTAGCATCATGAAAATATGCTCACTAATAATAAATCACATGACAAGAACAAGACCAAGTTTTCAAGTAAGAAACAATTAAGATTCAAGTTTTCAAGTATGGTCAAATCAAGAACAAGTTTCAAGTATTAAGACAAGCAAGTTTTCTCGTGTCGTACCGACCTACCACGAGGGTGGGTTTGGTCTATGGTTTGAGTTGGATTGGACTGGCCGCCCCAACCACTCTATGGTTGTGCACCATAGTACGTACACTCATGTTATGTAAGGGGCCCAAAACTAAGCTAACATAAGAAAGCGTAATTGATCCATGCATTCTTTTACTAAGATTATTTTGTGGGAAAAAGGAAGTTGTACTTGCTGAGCGAAAGCTCATAACTTATGTTTATGCAGTAGGTAAACAACCTACCAGAAATGCTTGATTCAAGATTGTGGAGAATGGCACCACAGACTGTGAATTTGGGTTGGACACCACCGCATGTTTTGTTTAAAAAAAATATTTGCGTTATGTTATGATAATATGATGGTTCAGATATTTAGTAATTAGTATGATTTGTACAATGTGTTAATATGGTTTGAAAACTCAATACTTAATTAACTACATATATATAACTATGAGAATAAGTTAGGTTTTAAATTTGAGTTTTAAAAATATATATATATATATATTCGATTTTTTACGAAAAATAAGTTTAAATTTAAGTATGATTAAGTATGAAGTAGCGACCACATAAGGTGGGTCGCCACATATGTAACACAGACATATTAAAAAAAATGATGGGTAGAAAGTAAAGAATATAAATATATTGTTTCATAGATCATTTCTAATTAAAAATTAAGACATGTATCCCAAACTATATAATCGTCCAAGCCTATCATGTTAACTCGTAAACCACTTATAAATTCAATCATCAATTATGGTCGAATTTAATACAATTTTGGCAGCACAATGGCTTATTTTTCTTAATATCCAAACATTGAAATCTGTAATAAAACAATTTATAAAAGGTTTCGGCACACTATAATTGTAAGACGTGCTACCCCAAACAACTATATTATATTTAAACAATAAATAACTTTTTCAATCCAACCTCACTTTATCGAAACCAATATATCAATACAATAAAATTTAAGTATCGATATTTATGTTAATGATCTATAATAGGTACTTAATCAGTCTAATAAATAATTTTAGCATTCAGATTGGTTGAAATGACTACCAACATCGTTCAAAGATGTCCAGTGGGTAGGACGATTTCTGGTTGACGTTTGAAAAGTCATTTGATCTCGAGCAGCGATAGTTTGAATCGCCAATCTTAATTTTTGGAACAATATCTTGCAAATCCGTTGTCGCGATCATGCACGGAACGTCGAAAATAGGCCAGAAAGGCGATCTTCCAAAACTTGTTGATCGGGTCAAAGAGTTGGCTAGTTTGACTGGTCAATGTGTTGGGAATGCCCTAAGAGTGAAAGACATTTTAGTTATATTTTATTTATTTTGAACTGATTAATAATATATTTGAGGTTTTTATATTACATATTTGCTATAATGTCCTCATTTAGATTTACATGTTAAAGTAAATGTAAGTAAATATGGCTCATTGACTACTTGGTGTTTAAACTGTTTGAGCATTGCATGCAATGAATTTTTGTATACGAGAAGACATCGTTCTAAAGTAAGTAGTCTAAATCTATATTCTATATTCTATAGTCTATGGGGTTAGAGTGAGCATCTAACTCATATGAAGATTATTATGTTGTCTAAAGCCAATTGGGGAGATGGTTTGTCTTGACCATCTGGAGCGAGCCGACTCCCAATTAGAGACATATATATATTGCCTAGTGGTGGTGACATATTGGACTAGACCAAAGTGCAATTAATCTATAAGTTCATAGATTAGATTAATTCATTTTTGACATTCATTATGCAATAACCTTAATCCTGAGAAAGTAAATAACTTCATGTTTACAACTTCTGTACTTTGATGTTCCAAAAGCTAAAGCATCTCGAAGAAGTAAGCTATTAGACTGATTCGCTAGGTATATGACTTATATTCGATGTGAGCTTTGCTTATAGATATGAAATCATAGCTCTCATAAAGAGTAAATGTTATCCTTTTAAACGGCATTATACAGGATGTGAAAATGGACGAGGCCTCGGTTCGTTTGCTGGGCAAATAACTAATTATTTACTTTGGGTGGACAATCATTTTTCTATTGAATGTATAATGGATCTTTAAGATAGCGTGATCAAAAGGTTGAACGGACTTTGACTTGAAGTTGATCATAGATATTATATGAGGGTGTTGCATTTATGACAAGATCATTGAACTACGGCTACACATTGGCTTACGTAATACGATATGTAATTTGAAGTACAGTTTTAAGTATATAATGGTGTGATTCTGAAACTAAAAATTGTGTAATTAATTTATTTGGTATATAATAATTAATCACATAGATTATTGGAGCCCATATTATATATGTCCAATTGATTCCTTTACTAGCTCAATATAATTCCTTAACAGATGGCAATTAATTGGGATTTTCATTATGGCTCTAATTCTTGGACTTAGTAAAGAGAAAAATCTGGAACACCTCTTATAAGGTACAGGCGTTTTTTCTGCTAAGGGTAGAATGTGATTTTTCTGTCTCCCGGGCAAGAGAAAAAATGCAGATTAGGGAAGAAGGAGAGAGAAAAATCTTTTTCAAGTGTCCTATTCGTATTCAAATTCCACCCAGTCCATTCACTATAAATAAAATCCTATGGTCTTTTATTTTATTTATACCACATACTCTAAGGTGAGCAAGCTTATTATTATTCTCCTATTATTGTAATAATAAACTGCAAGAGTTCTGGGTGATTGAAAGGAGAAAGCCGCACATGAACACCGATCGAGAGACTGAGGGCCCAAACACTCTACCGTCCGGGAATTGGAGAGTAGTAAAAAAGGCTAGTTGGTTGAAGCTCTCTTTGATCACATCGTCCGGCATTCCTATTGTCTTCTCTCAAAGTATGTAGATTGTAAAATAATTTATTGTATATGGCAACATGAGTTAGTACGATCTTAAGAATTTTTTTTTCAAATTCTGCTGCATAAATTATCCAGTTTTCCTACACAATGTCCCTTGTCAACGGCATTGACCAATGATCGGAGGCGAAAAAAGGGGCAAAGATGGGTTCCGATTTGAATATCTCGCAGAGATGAACCCATTTTCGATGTCAATTTATCGAAACAATATCTAACTTGTCAAAAACTGCCTAAAAATCGAAATGGCATGTCACGGTAGATCGGAAAATTCCCGATGATGATTGGAATGAGAATGTACTATTTTTGGTTTTTTTCAACAAGTGGAACACAACGAAACCAACAGCTCACGAAATGGTGGCGTAGTTGATTGGAATGGCACCGGAAAGTTTGGAGTTTGGAGTTTGGAGTTTGGAGTTTCAATATGTGGGCTCCCTCGACGGTCAGCGGGTGGAGGCAGATTCCAGCCGGAGGCGGGCTTTCCAGCGAAGGAAGTACATGTGCATGAACGTGGAAAGATGAGAGAGAGAGAGAGAGAGAGAAAGAGTCCATTTAATGGTCTATTTATAGGTGAAGATGGAAGCCACTAAGTTTCTTGTTTAAATTAAATAGTATCACTAGGGCCATTATCTATCTAAAACATCTACTTATTATTCAATAGAGTAAAAATCCAAATCTTTACTCTTTATTACATACCGCATATTCTCAAAAGTTTCAAATAATTTTTTTCACGATCAATCATCTATGTAATATCCATATAGGTTATTCATGATGGTTTTAAGGCTAAGTTATGTTACACTTTTCGATATTTTATCGTAAAGTTTAATCACTGCACTGCTGGAATAGCCCTACTCATAAATTCATATTAATAGAAATCACTTAATGAACCTATGACTAAATGATCGGGATATCATTTCCTTTCCAACACCTGAGCTATCTCTTTAAGTAGATAACATTAACTCTTTGTGAAATAGTTATGGATTTCATATCTATCAATAATGTTCTATAGTTTACAAGTGATGCCCCAATATAAAGATATGCTAACTTCCAGCTATTGTAGTTTCACTCTTAGTATATCAAAGAACATAATTCATAATAATAAGACATGCAATCATGTCAAGATTAAGATTAAGATGGATCACAGGATATGAATATTAAAGGGAATTGATTAACCAAACGATATTATTAATCAAATCAACTCTACTTTAGGCTCAGTCCAATGTACGTCTACCACTATGATATGTATTAATGTATCTATTGATGAGGTTACGCTCCTATAGCCGAGAAAAGTCATCTCCCCAATGAAATGAGATGCAGACCCATTATAATCTTGACATTAATAAAGTACCACCTTTATTTCATCCACTACGGACTAATATTTAGACTAATATTTTGACATTGTATCTCTCACATATAATCGACACATATGTCCAATTCAACGCTTTGAATAGTAATAGTCTTTAATAATGTTTTTGTTTACTTGTGTACAAGCTCCACATGAATGTACATAGGACATCCAAATTAATAAGCATTAAATAAAACCAATTGAAATACAATAAATACAACTAATGCGTTCTATCTTAGGGCACAGATTCTAATATTTTACAATAACATGATTAGCATACCTCATAAATAATTACACCATGATGCTAGATTCATAATTACATGTTAATCTACATACAGTCACACTTAACAAGAAGAAGGTTAATAAAATATATGATTAAGTTTCATACTAATCTTTGTTTAGGTGAGAATATGATAAGAATAAAAGTTATTAGCTATGATTTTCGAACTTATTTGAGGGTTGTTCTCCTAACTTCCCAGTGGTCGACACACATAGTTACATACACAAAGGCCCTATGTAGACATATGTATAATAAGGCACAATCGATCAAGTTCATAATATGATATAAATGAAAATTTATGTTATGCTATGAGATTGCAGCATTTTACTTTATAAAAATACTTTGTGAGATATATTTTTAAACGTGTTGAGTGTTAGCTCATCCATGTATGTGTTTGTGTTGTTGGTAACTCAGATAAGCAACTCATCCTTTAGCTGACTAATGGACTAGCAAAGCTATGCTTGGCTGATTAAGGAACGGACAATACAAAAAAACTTGACCTTTACTCACAACAAAATTAATATGTGACAAATTTTACAATTAGCAAAACTTGTAATTAATAATGTTTTAGTCACAAAGATAAATCTGTAACTAAATAATTACAATTTTTTAATAAAATACTATTAAACTAGCATTAGTTTATTTTTTTTCTTATGAAATTTAAATTGTTTTATACGTATGAATATGTTAATTTTTTAATTCTCTAAAAAATAAAATTTCATTTCATTTCTAATGTTTCTCTGTCCACTCTCATCTTTTTGATATCTCTCGTCAATCTCTCTCCTCATTCTGATATCCATCGTCTCTCTCTCTCTATCAAATATTTGATCTCAAAATCTTTCTATTCCCTCTCCATGATAATTCTATTTGCTCTCTCTCATCTCTACGATGTCTCACATCTTCGATGTCTCACATTTTCCTCTCTTGGTGTTTTATTTTTTTTTTTTTTTTTTGGCTCTCTTCCCTAAGGTCAGATCTAAAGTCTATCTCTTTCTCATTTTCACTAGGTTTTGATTTTGATTTGGTTTTTGTTTATTAATCTATAGAGTTTTTCCCAAGCTTGAAGATTGGAGACTTCGTAGTTCATTGGGGACTTTTCTAATGTATAGATTCATGTTTTTTCATATGTTTTTTTTTGTTACAATTTCTGATTGTTTCCTGAGAAATGACGTGGGAGACTTGAAATTGTATGATAACAACCCTCATTCCCACTCTCATTTTCCCCACTACCGTTTCTCACGCTTCTCGATATTATATATATATATAGATATATATGTATATAAATGTTTCTTAGTTGGTGCCATGTGAAATGGGTATACAAACACGGTATGTTTAAGGTGTTAGGTTCTGGTTCATGTTATGTTATCAGCTATAGCTGATACATTATGAAATAAAACTGTATTTTTAGGGTGCAGGGTGCTTTATTTGGTTGTTGGAAAAATGAACTGAAAATGGAAGTAAAAGTTCATGATGGTTTGGGGACTTCTTGTTTTATGCTCTATTGGAGACCTTAAAACACTTTTATAAATACACACGTATATACAAGTTAAATGGAGTGAAGCGAAATGATTTTAACATACTATTTATACTAAATCAGTCGTAGACCAACTATATCTGGTTTAGTCTTAAATATTTAGAAACTTATAACAGCACATGGACCTATAAATATTTACATTTTGATGCAAGTTTTCTTATTATAGTTTTTATATAATACTCCATAATTCATATATTATACCTTATATACCTCTTGCATTTGTCTAGTGTTGGTGCTTTTTTGGCCATGGACAAGAGCTGGATGCATAATCGAAATAGGCTAAGTTTTTGAGTATGAGCAAGGGGTTTAATCTTTTCTTGATTTTGCGTTTGCACAAACTGAATTAAGATTTCGTCCCTTGCTCGTGTGTAAAACACAATAATGGTTTTGTTTAAAACTCGAAAGGAAGTTGATAATGATTTTACTATACTTGGGATTGAAAGGATCTATACTGGATGGTACATGCATGGGGAGGTATAGGTGAGTCAATAAGTTATAAGAATGAGGAAGTTGATGATGATGGAGAATCAATGGATGATATTTTAGAGGATCACTTTGGAGATCCTTATAACGAAAATTGGATATTTGGAGATTCTAGAATACATGAACCCGAAGAGCCAAATGGTGAAGCTTCTAAGTTTTTTAGATTGTTAAGGGATGCAAAAGAGAAGTTATATCCAGATTGTGAGCGATACTCAAAGTTTCATTTCAATGTAAAACTCCTACAATTGAAGTGTCTTAAACACTAGACTAACACAGCACCCACTATGAGATTAGGGTTATTAGGTGATGCGCTGCCTAAAGGTCACACATTGCCAAAAAATAAATTAATAATAAAACTACATATATACTACGAGACAAAAAAAGATAGTGCGAGATTTAGGTCTTGGATATGAGAAGATATATAGATGCATGTAAGAATGATTACATGTTATATCAGAAGGAGAATAAAAAAGAAGAGCAATGTCAAACTTGTGGACAATCTAGGTGGAAAAATAAGGAAAGTAACGAAAAAGAAAAAGAAAAAAAAATTACCACGAAAGAGGTTGTACCAAAACTTCAAAAGGTTATTCATGTCGCGATATATAACTTCAGAAATAATGTGGTATTATGATGAAAGAATTGATGACGGATTACCAAGGCATACGGGAGACAATAAAGCATGGAAGCATTTTGACATGTTGCACGAATCATTTGCTAGATAATCCCATAGTGTGAGACTTGATGATTTTAATCCTTTTGGTAGCATGAGCAGTAGTCACAGCACATGGCCCGTGGTTCTTATTCTATATATAACTTACCTTCTTGGTTATGCATGAAACAACAATATTTTTATGTTATTATTACTCATCAAGGCTGCAAGGAATGCTAATGAAGCAATTCAAGTTCCAGTTCGTCAAGAGAGTGTGTTCACTACTGATGGTAAACAAAGACTGACTTTACTCATCAAAGTTGATCCAGAAGTGAGCCAAGACCGATGTGGATGTTTTGATTTTCCAATGTTGAAGTGGACTTTACTTTCCAACAAAGAATCAAGTCAAGATTACGTTTTGAAGAGTTCACAAAATTCAAAATTCAAAACAAGATCTGATCAAGATTTGATTTCTTTGTAATCTGATTTTTAGTTTTAGGTTTTAATTTAAAATTTAAATTAATTCTGAATTTTATTTTATTTTTTTTAATTAAATCTGATTCTTAGGTTTTAGGCATGTTTATCCTTAAGGGTAGATTAGGAATTTTACAAATTGTAACTTTGCCCTATATAAGGCTGATTTCATATGATGGAAAAGATAAAAAGATTTTGATGTTTATTCATATTGTGAGTTTTTCTTCTTGAGTTCTTGAAGAAACCCTAGTCTTCCAGGGAATAATATCGATGTATACTTGCAATCCTTGATTGATGAGCCAAAGATGTTGTGGCAAGTAGGAGTTGATACATTTGATGCGTTTAAGAAGCAAAACTTCAAGGATGAGTATGGTGTTGTGACTTCCCTGCTTATGCGAACTTTTCTGGATGGGTAACTCTGGGGACTTTGGCTTGCCCTTCTTGGAACAAGGATACTCAATGTAGACACTTAAAGTATTGTTAGAAGAGTGCTTTATGGGTCATCGCCTCTTTCTTCCTATTAAACATAGATGGTGTTCTCTTGGTTATTTGATGGGAAAAAGGAAAAGAAAAGCTCGCAAAAGAAACTTTCGGGTAGTGATTTGCTGAATCAATTGCGTTGTCTTCGATTTCCTCCATTTGGTAAAGTTGATAAGAGTAAATGGAAGTGAGGTAAGCTTTCACATCAAATGGGTTGGATGAAGAAAAGTTTTTTTTTTTTTTTTTTTTTTAAATTACCCTATTGGCATACCGTGTTGTTACGATACTATTTTAGATGTTATGCAAATTTAAAAAATGTGTGATAGTATTCTTGGTACATTAATGAATGAAGAAGGAAAGTCGAAATGATGAAAGGGCTCGTTATGATCTTAAGCATATGGGTAAAAGAGAAGAACTTCATCCAATTGAAAAAGGTGATACGACAATGTTTCCTACTTCTTGTTATTCATTATCACCTTGTGAGAAAAAAATTATATGCGAGTTCTTAAAGAAGATAGAGATTCTGTGTGGTTTTGCATCAAATATATCAAGATGTGTTAATATTAAAGAACGTAAAATTTCAGGAGTTAAAAGTCATGATTGTCATTTTCTTCTGGAACACCTCTTGCCCATATTGCACTACATGGCTTGAATTGCGCATATTCTATAAAGAGATTTGTAGTTGAGTTTTGAGAGTGGATGATTTAAGACGACTGTAATTCCAAATTCGGATTATCCTATGTAAACTTGAGACGATATTCACACCATTCTTTTTTGTCATAATGGTTCATTTATCCATTCACTTGCCCCGATAAGACTAGTATTGATAGACCTTTGCAATATCAATGATGTACCTAGTTGAACGTTAGATGAGAATATTAAAAGCTTATGTTCGCAATAAGGTACAACCGGAGGGTTTAATTTTAGAATGATACTTTGCTGATGAATGTCACATTTTGCTCTAGATACTTACATAGTATCGATACAAAGTTCAATCAAGTTGGAAGGAATGATGAGGGTTGAAAGTTTACCTAGATTAGAGTTATCCATTCTAAACAATATTAGACGTCCTGTTAAAAGAGGCAAGGATTTTGATAACTCTATAAAATAGAGTTATTTTACGTTTTTTTTTTTTTTTTGCATGTAAATTGACTATGTTCTTAAGTATTTTCCTTTATTTTAAGTTAATTTAGCTTAATTTTACATAATTTTAATTTAGATTAGTTTATTTTGATTTTTTGTAATTTGATAATTTTATCTAATTAGTCTAATATTACTTTTAATATGTTATTATTAATTTACCCCTCTAAATAATTAATTTTCTTATTTGTGTATGTTAATTAGGTGAGAATGGGTAAAATGGGAATTTTTAGCTCAAATAGGGGGCAAAACGGGCATCAAAAGCCAAAAAAGGATTTAAAATCAAGTCAGAAAGCGCCACGTGTCCCGTTTTCGATCCCTTGCCACGCTTTCCACCTTAGCGTCGTGAGCTCGCGTCTCCTACCCTCTCCCGACTCGCCACGTGGAAAACACTATCTCGGGTCCCCAGTCGCACGCCTCTTCGTGTCCCAGTGCGTCAGGCGGGGCCCATAGCTGATGCGGAAGCAAGAGGGGAAAAGAAAAGAAAATAAAATAAAAAG
The DNA here is from genome assembly GCA_008635985.1 of Ficus erecta. Classification (NCBI taxonomy): domain Eukaryota; kingdom Viridiplantae; phylum Streptophyta; class Magnoliopsida; order Rosales; family Moraceae; genus Ficus; species Ficus erecta. The sequence continues at coordinate 59,967 of BKCH01002236.1, read as the reverse complement.
AAAATAAAAGGACACCGGGGGGGGGGGGGGGGGAAGGGGGGAGAATTTAGGGTTTTTGGCTGAGCGGGTTCCAGTGAGCTCTGGGGAGCGTCAAGAACAGAGGCCAAAAAGCAGAGAGAGGAGAGGAGAGAAGAAAATGACGGGAAAAAAAAAAAAAAAAAAGAGCCAAAAAATAGTAGTGTAGGATTTTTAGGATTTTAGTTTTGTTTTCAGTTTTAGGCTTATATTTCCTATAAAAAAAATTTAAGGGAGATGGCATTTGAAGAGCAAGGAGGAGAAGGAGTAATTTGGGAAAAATTTTGAAGATTTGTGGAAACAATCATGGGGTTTTTATTCATTTTTTTTATATCTTTTATTTTTGTAATTTCTTAATGCTTGAACCCTTGATTTACTTAATTTTGTGTTTATATTCATTTATGGGTATTGTGTAGTTTGTTGGTTTTAAGTTTCAATTTATCTAATATTGAAGGTTTGCCTATTCTAATTTTAAATAATTTATTCATGAGAAATTTTTAAGGAAATTTTATCGTAAGCAAGTTTCATAAATAAATTATTTATCATACATATATAATATCTACCGCAAATAATTTATACAAAAATAATTTTAAGATAATTTTATTGCAGATAATACTTTGTAAATAATTTATTTACCGTAATCAATATGTTATTTACCATAACTTAAAAAATTTTATGCTCTTTACTTTTATTACTAGAGGTTTTCGGCCAATTTTCTTCCAGGAAATTATAGCAAATAACATAATGTATAGGTAATTTTAAAGTTTATAGCAGATTTTTTAAAAAATGATAAATTATAGCATATTTTCTGGTAAATCCACGGATTTTCTTGGATTTTTTAGAAAATAACAGATGTACAGTTAATTTTTAATAGCAAGTTTATATGTATAGTTTTATGTTAGAGATACAAAGAGAGAGGACAAGTGAGAAAGAGAGGAGGAAGAACGAATTTTTTTTTTTTTTTTTGATATTATGTGAGATTATTTACATAAATGTTTAAATTGATATTTATAAAAACTATATTATACTTTCATCAAGAATTGAAACTAAACAAATAAAGAATTGATTAGAAAAGGAAAGAAAAAATCTTTAAAAAATGCAAAACTAAACAAATCTTTTATAAAAGGAAAAAATATCATTTTACTTGCTTTATTATTAAGAAAAAAAAAAAGGGACCATAACTGATATTACTTGTATGATACATGAAAAACAATCATGATAATAAATAATTTTTTATTAAAATAAAATTCACAACTAACATATAAAAAAAATTAAATAGATATTGCAAAAAAAAAAAATGAAACACTTTAAAACCTTAAAAAAAACATCATATGATATAGTAATTATCATAATGAAAAAGACATCATAATGATATAGTAATACCATAAAGGAAAAAAAAAAAAGCATAACACATTTAAAAAAAAGTAATAATGATATAATAATTATCATAAAAAAATAAACAATTTTATCACACATATAAACTTTAGAAACTAACTATTAAAACAATACAAATAATAATAAAATAAATAAATAAATTATCATAACAATGTTATAATTATCATAAAAAACATAAATCATACTTAAAAAAATAAGTTTCTAAGAAATCTAATTATACTTAAGAAATATGTTTATAAAAAACCTTAATTATACTAATAAGTCATCACTCTAATAAAAAGAACTAGTCATTAAGATAAATATAGAATAATTATGAATAAATAATGAAAAAAAAATACGAATCATAATTAAAGAAAATGATGTTAAATATAATAAAAGGGCAAAAAATATACTACAAACAATTGTTTTTTTTAAAAATGGATATTACGTAATATTATCTAAAAATTGACATATTTTAAAATATAACTTTGGAAATAAATGCTTTTTTTTTTTTTTTTTTTTTGCTCCTCCTCCATTTTATGTACTAAATATTCTGAGCCCAAATGTGAAGCCCACCTTCGTAATTGAAACCACTGCAAGCCCAGCACCGACTAATCTGTGCAACAAATAAAACGAAAAAGACGACGAAAAGAGAAACTAAAAAAAGGACAGACAGACAGATAGATAGATTGAACATAAATGTGCAACTACCCTTTCACTTTTATATTTTCTCTGTGAATTGACATCACATCTCTACAAAATTGTATTATGTCAGTCAAAGTCTCAAAGATAGGCCACTAAGCAATCATGAACAACTTTAGTGTCACGCATTTTTCTGATTTATTATTTTCTAAATACCCCATATAAGATCTTTATATGTAGACCCCATTTGATGTAACACAATTAGATAGGCATGCACCTCTTTAGTTCATGCACTTATAAATTTATATGAACACTATTAGGAACCTTACTAAACGACCTTAAAAAAAATTAAACATCAATTAACAAATCACAAAACAAATAGACAGAATTTTTTTGTAGAGAAAAACACAAATAAGACATGAAGTAATGACTTATGACACATGAGGTTAATTCTTGCATTTATAATAACCTTTTCTCATCATTTTAGGATTTTAAAACTACTATTGTTATTATTACATCAAAAAAAAATTATTTGAAAATTTTTGAGTCGTGAAGAGAACTAGAAAAATGTATACTTACAACTTCAAAAAAAAAAAAAAAAAAAAAAGATAAAAACAGAAATGCGTTGACAAGCTTTTGAATGAAATTGCACTAATCTTAATTGCTACCGTATATTTTTTAGCTTCCGGACTGTCACATTTTTACCAAACTAATTGAAAACCACGTGTATACTTAATTTGTTGAATGTTTTTTTGATTGAATGCGGATATCTCTTAGAAGTTTTTAATTTGTCATTAGAAAACAAACAGTAAACGAGAATACATTTTAGAAAAGAAGGATTTATAGTAGGGACTAGATAATAAATAATTTAGGAAATGCGCATGGAAAAAAAAAATACTATTTGAGATATTCACAAGAAAATATGCTTAAAATACTATTTGAGTATGTATCAGAGAAAAATTATTTCAAAATAGACAAATTGGAAGAAAATAAATCTCGTTGATGAACATTTAAAAAATGAAAGATAGATTTAAGGAGTAATAAAACAAAAGAAAAGTTATTTTAAAAAAATTACAAAAGTTCAAAATCATTTGACCAAATTTTTGAATAGTTAAAAAAGAAACTCTTGTTTATGTAAGAATAATCAATAATAAAACCATTTTAAACCATCCCATGGACATCCTAAAGATATAAAATTTTCCTTTTACCTAAACTGTTTTTTTTTTTTTAACTCTAATTAAACGTTTTTATTGTCATGGTAAAATCCTAAAACCATCAGGACGGCGTGTAAAACATGGTATTTTTTTCTTATTGAGGACAAAAACATTAGTCAAAAGGGAAAACAAAAAATAAGTTAAAAAAAAAAAAAAAAAGGGCTGTTGTCGTAAAACACATGAAATGGACCAGAATAAAAAAAAGTCATGAAAGTTGGGCAGATTCATTCATTTGATCAGTTAATGGTCTAAAGAGAAGCAAATTTTGGCTTTGCCTTCATGTGCAAAACGCCATGACATCACAAAAGAATGAAAACAACAAAGTCTAAAAAGATTTCTCATTATTATTTTCAAACTATTAACTCCTCTTAGTCCCCCCCGGCCCCCTAGTTTTTACCAAATCATAACTTTGGTTCACTTGTTTTTTTTTTTTTTTTTTTTTTTTTTTCCTTCTATGGATCTTACTGTACATTAAACACGGTAGAAATACCCTCTCGCAGACACTTCGCTATCTCTCTCCCTCTACCAAAGCCGGCTTCAAGTGCTTACTTGAAAGCCCAAGGCCATTAATACAAGGCTGTGGGGTGGGAATTATAATTTATGAACTAGGCGGCTCCAACTCCAAGGAAGTCAATGAAGGGCAAACCGATGATGTTTCCATGTTTGGCGTTTAGGTTTGGCCCGGACATAGTAAGATTGCTGGTCCTATTTGTAGCAACTGACTCAGCTGCGGAGTTCTCTGAGTTTGAATCCGATTGACCACTTTGGTCCAAACCCACATGAGTTATAGTAACTCCTTTGATTTCCCCAACTCGGTACAGGCCTATTAACTTGTCAACACTCCCGTCTTTTGAGCCTGCAAACGACAACAACATTGATATTAATTATTGGCAACGCACCCCAAACTTTGTTTACACATAAATATTGTTCAAAACAAAAATGCTTAGAAACAGTATTATGTATTAATAAAAAGTGAATCTCAAAAACAAAGTCCAAGTAATAAAACCGTTGTTTTCCCTTATATTTTTGTAATGCCAGCCAAATTTTAGTACAAGTACAAGACTTATTTTTTGGGAATCAAATCTCATGTCTAATTTTTGATATCCTAAATGATATCGAATCAATAATATTATGTTATATCATTTTAAAATATTTAAAATATTTTATAATTAATTTTTTATAACTTAATATCGAACTCTATCTAATAACTAAATAATAGATGATTTATTATATATCATTTCAGATATTAAAATTAGACGGAATATTTAAGTCACTTCGTTGGTACAAACTACTGATAGATAACGATATACACCAAAAAAGATGAAACAACAAATAAGGATATAAAAATAAAAATAAATAAATTTTGAAAAGGAAACATACCAATTCGTGATTGGTGTGGTGAAGATGGACTGAGCTTGGCGAAGAATCTAGGAGGAACTCTACTAGAGGAGGGAGTGAGGGAGAGATCAGTGCAAGTAGAGGCTGCAGATTGGTCATCAATGGTGGTTGAGAAGGTAGATTCAGTACTAGAGGCATTAAAGTTGTGTTGTTCAAAGGTCAAGTCAAGAACCACTCTTGGGAGGATTTGAGAAGAAGAGGAGGAGGAGGAGGATCTTCTTCTCTTGTAGACATTGGACTGTTCTCTGTGTTTTCTTGCCATGATGACATGCCAATGGTTCTTCACAGCATTATCTGTTCTGCCAGGGAAAAGCCTTGCAATCATTGCCCATTTGTTGCCATACAGTCTGTGAGCAGACAACAGCCTCTCCTCTTCTTCCTCACTGAATGACCTTCTGTTGATCCTTGGATCTAGCTGATTAAACCACCTCAGTCTGCAACTTTTCCCTGCAAACAAACAAACAAATGTCAAAATTATTCAACAACCCTATTAGATCTCACTTATTATCATATCACAGACCAAAGAAAAAAACTTTATTTTTGACTTTTGGGCATTTTTCTGTTAAAAAAAAAAAAAAAAAGGGGATACCCGATCTGCCATCAAGATTTTCAGCAATTAAGTTCCAGTTCTGAGGACCATATTGGGCCACAAGTTCCTTGAGTTTTGCATCTTCAGCAGGCCTCCAATGGCCTCTTGCACATAGCTTTGTATGGCCAGTACTTTTCCCAGCCAAACTGGTCCTAATATTATTATTACTATTATTATTACCTTCTGATTCCTCAACAAGTATCAAAGACAGTCTGTTTTGAGTATCATCAAAAACATGTTCACCATTTAGACCAGTAGTGGCTCTGTTTGTTGATCCCCTGCTCTCCAATGACTGAAAAACCCAAGCTCTGTCACTTTCCTCAAAACCCATTTGAAAAGCCCCACTCTTAGAGAGAAAAAGGTTGGTCTGTGGTGGTGGTGGTGGTGGTGGTGGTGGCAGAAAGTTGACGTTTGGGTACCCACTGAAACCGTCAGAGTCACACTTCAGGTGTTGAAGAGTCGGACTCATTCGTGATTGGAGGCCTAGAAAAAGGAAAAGAAAACAAAAGAAAAAAAAAACCCCCCAAGGAAAAATAATACTTTAGGCAAGTTCAGGTGCTAGAAATAGCTAGCTAGTACAATGCCACAAAGGAAAAACACATGATTAGAGATATCAAAGCGTTTATGAGAAGATACAAAAGAAAAGAAACCCCAAAAAAAAAAAAAAATAATAAAGATTCTGTATTGGGAAAACAGGATCAAGGAAGATAATGAGATGTGGTCCAGAGATGGGATTTTAAGTAGAATGAAGAAAACAATGTTAAAGAAAACGGGAACAAGCAGGAAATAGAATGGGTTTCTCTGTTTGAACAGAGAAGCAAAAAAAAACCAAAACAAAACAAAAGCAAATATAAGAAGATGAAGAAAGAGAAGAGATACAAGAGAGAAGAACCCACACGATTCTTTTCAGTTTTTTTTTTTTTTTTTTTTTTTTAGGCGTTCACTCCGCTCTGTAGAGAGTAGAAATGAGGTCAGGGTCCTTATTTTGAGACTGATCTTTTCTCTCATTAATTAAAAAAAACATTATAATAATGGGGTTCGTTTCAAAAATTAAAAAAAATGAGGGAAAGAAAAGGAGAGAGAAAAAAAGTCTGTGCAGTGCATGCAATTCGAGAACCGCTCGTGTGGGTGGTGGTGGGAGAGAGTGAGTAACTCTAAAAAAGAAAAACAATATTCTTAGATGCTGGTGAGTGTCTTTCTTTGTCTGTTTGTTCTCTCTCCTCTTTCTCTCTCTCTCTAAAACTCCCTCTCTCTCTCTTTCTCGGGGTTTGTGCAAAAAACCAGAATCTGTTTGTCTGTATACGAAACGTTTTCTTGCTTTTTCAAAGGGAACGGAAAATATATAAAAGAATAAAAAAAGGACCCAAGCCTTGAAGCATCCATCACCCCCCATTCAGTACTACTTCTGTTCACCCCCCCACCACCTGTCTCCCGTCTCTCTCCTCTCTCTTTCTCCCTCTAGCCTCCACCCTTTACTAAAAAAAAAAAAAACTTAAATCTTTTGGGATACTTTATTTTAATTTAGTAATCCGTATCTAGTTTTTCTTAATTTGCGTTCAAGAATTTGGTTATGAAGAAGGATTTTCAGCAAATCCATCCCTAGTGTGTTGTGCTATGTTTTTCCCGGAGGTTGAGCGGATCTATTGATGAAATTGATCATATATCTAATATACTATTAGGCCTTGTTTGACAACAAGCTCTGTTTAAACTAAACTGTACTTTTTCATCATGTTTTTTGTTTTTTTTCCCAAAAAGTTGTTTGTCTTTTCTGAAAATTTAAAAAAATTCAAAAAAATTTACTATTTAAACTTACAAATCTTAACTCAAACTTACACACCAAACACCCCCTTAGTATTTTTATTGTCTAAGAAAGTCTGGGATGTTTAATAATAGCTTGTTTGGTGAATCGATTCAACTCAAATTAAACTGTACTTTTTCATTTCAGTTTTTGTTTTTTTTTTTTTTCTGAAAAGTCAATAAAAATTATAACTAATTTTTAAAAAGTCAACCAACTCAAACTTAAAAATTTCAGCCCAAACCGTTTCACCAAACGGACTCTTAATTTGTCGAAGTGAATGTAAATTAATAAATTTCTATATGTCAATTACTATAATAAATTGACTCGTCTTCAAAATCTTGTTAATTAAAATTGAATTATATCATATATCTCAATACTTAGTGTTCTTACAAGTGATGTGAATTTTTTTTAATCATAGTTGAAGTTTTATTTGGAAGATACATTCATTTTATATTATGTATTAATATAACATAATATGTATTTGGATACCTCATTTGCTTCATTTCAATTTAAGACACACTCATTTTATTATTTATCCATTTTATTTTTCTATTTATTTTTAACAATCACATTAAATGCTCTCTTTTATCAATACACATTAGAATGAATATTTAAATATAAACAACCCAAACACATATTGCATTTGAATAAAATACAAAATAAATACGACTTCCAAACACATATTACATGAGAATGAATATTCAAATATAAACAACCCAAACACATCTTAAATTTGAATATAATACAAAATAAACATGACTTTCAAACGAATCATAAGATACTTGAAGTTTTTTTTTTAATCCTTATTTTCTATATATAAAAAAAAGATTATTGTATAATTCAAAAATTACGAGAATAGTCCCTTTTTTTTCCAGAAAATTTATGTCCCTTCTTTCTTTCTCACTCGCTGAATTAGTCCTAATGGCATCGAGTCTAGGATGATTGAAGTTCTTTTTGCATAAAATGCACTTTTCCAATTAAGTTATGTGAATATGCTTTTTTTTTTTTTTTTTTTGGAGAACTTAGAGGTGAGAGGATTCGAATTCTGCATTTTTAGATGGAGTTAGGTATGATATTGCTGTAAGGCTATACCTGCAATCACGAAAATATGCTATTTAAATGAAAGAAAATACATATATACACACACATACGAAAATTATTGTTTTGTTCCTAATTATAGCCTCCGGGCCGAATTGGTATTGTTTGGTTATGGTTTTGTGCGCGCAGTAAACAAATATCAGTGTACGTAAACAAAATTAGATTTTGAAAACTGATACATACGACAAGGATGAATGAGATTTCCTAGAATCTTGCCTAATTAACTCCAATATTGAGTTATCTATTTATTTCATATTCTTTTTTTTATGCAAAAATGTCATGTTATTTTATATTACAAACCCCCTTGTAAGATTCTTTCTATTTGTTTAGTATATGCATCTAGTTCGTATTCAGTATATTTTTTTATATATATATAAATCATATTATCATATTATATAATAGCTTATTCAGTTATTCTGTTCTATACTTACCGATACATAAACGTTGCTGAAAATTGTATATTTGTGAAAGCGATTAAAATGCCTAAACCAAACAAAGTCTGCATTGGGTTAGATCAATTTAGTTGTAGTGTACATGAGTTGTAATAATCTCGCATCAATACTAGTTTGGTTTGTGGTTTGAGAAATGTCCAACACAACGAAACTAAAATTGTTGTATTTGGGTCAAGTTTTGAAGAGAAAAAAAAAAAAATCCAAAACACTTCTTGTGTTCAGTCTAAATATTATTTTTGTCTCTTTTATTATATAATTGTATATAATATTTTTGTTTGTAAAAACAGTCACAAAACATCTTATGAAGTGATTTAAATCTTTTAAAAGTCCAAGACTATCTTGTTAGTAAATAGCCTTTGGTGAAAACCATCACCTAAAAAAAATCTAGGAACATTCATGTTGAATTATCAAGAATCAATAGACTAATATGCAGAAGCGTACCTGAATCCATATTGACAGATTACTTTCTAGAGCCGTGCGGTTTGCCTTTAGCTTTCTCTCTACTCTCTCTCTGATAATAGGATGTCAGAAAGAATGAAAGATTACGTGCGACCTAAGGACCATAACCGCTATATATAGATAACTTCCCTGTTATCCTTTAGTATTTTTATTTTAACCCATCACAAAAATAAAAATTATCCTTAAGTCTCTACATATTAAAGGCTCATATCCTATCAGATACATTAAAGCCCAAATTACTCCAACCTTAGCAAATCACTTTTAAAATTGGCTTAACCTTATATAACAGTCATCAACACATAATTATTTACATATAAGTCCAATGTTGGATTAAGGATCCAACAATCTCCCACTTGGACTATATGTAAAACCTTATAATTATGCATTGCAAATATAACCGTATGAGCTCAACTTTATTGTCATTACCCAAATGTATCAATATCCAATCCGGCCCATCAATTTTACCAACATAGAATCAAAGCAGCCTTTGTTACATCTATCGTGATCTTAACATACATATTTCCAATTGGTCCACCCTTAAACCTTAGTGAGATCAAACCATACCAAAATCAAAGTGTAAATAAATCAAAACTTTATTTCTACAGAAAATAACCTCAAAATATCCATAAACTGAAAATGTGTCTATATTAAAAGTATTTAAAATTACAAACTCCAACTAAAATTGAATGTCCTCAAATGACATGACACCCATACGAGCAGTGTGCTCATGAAACGCTTTGGGTGGCAATCCCTTAGTAGGCGGATCCGCAACCATGGAGTTTGTACCGATGTGCTCTATAGATACCTATCCACTTTGAACTCTTTCCTTGATAACTAGGAACTTGATATCTATAAACTTTGACTTCGTCTAGCTCCTGTTGTTATTGGAATACAATGCTGTTGACTTATTGTTACAAAATAACTTGAGTGATCTTTCAATACCATCCACTATGTACAGCCCCATGATAAAATTTCGCAGCCATATTCAGTGATTGGACGCTTCATAATATGCTATGAACTCTGTCGCCATGGTAAAATAGGCTATAAATGACTCTTTAGCATTCTTCCAGAAGATAGTGGCCCACAAATATCCGTATGTATAAGTTCTAAGACGTTTTTTTTTCTAGATATGGCTATATATATCCCATTCGTGAAAAGTCACAGTTGTTGAATGTGTTCAAAAATTATAAGGCTGAAGTTGAGAATCAACTCAGCAAAAGGATCAAAAGCGTTAGATCTGATCGTGGTGGTGTGTACTATGGCAGATATGACAACTCAGGTGAACAACGTCCAGGATCGTTTGCTAAGTTCCTACAGAAATGTGGTATCGTCCCACAGTACACTATGTCGGGTTCGCCCACTATGAATGGTGTTGCTGAAAAAATAAACATGATGCTTAAGGACATGATGAGGAGTATGATTTGTCATTCTACATTACCAGAATCACTTTGGAAAGAAGTGCTTAAGACTGCAGCATATATCCTTAACAGGGTTCTAACTACAGCAACTGTCGAAACCCCTTATAAACTTTGGACGTGTAAGAAGCCTAGTTTAAAGCACTTGCACATTTGCGGATGTCCGGCTGAATCCAGGCCTTATAGCCTAATGAAAAGAAATTGGACTCAAGGATAGTGGGTTGCTATTTTATTGGATACTCTGAAAGATCTATGGGTGCAAATTTTATGATCTCATGACTAAGTTGATTTTCGAGTCGGAAAATGCCCGGTTCTTTGAGGATGTCGAGTTTATTGGGGGAGATATAATTAGGGACTTTGTCTTTGAAGAGGAATATGTTGATATTCCCACAAGTGATATTCGCATTGATCAGGATCCCATTCCTGACTTTGTACAAGACACAACAGATCAAGACAATGTCAAAGAACCTCCCATTCGAGAAATTGTTCTAGAAGAACAAACTTTACCACCTCAAGAACCTATGCTATTAAGGAGATCCACTAGAAAGAGGAGAAGTGTAGTGCTAGATGAATATATTGTATTTCTCTAAGAACATGAGGTTGATATTGGAGTGATGGAAGATGATCCGATCAATGTCCTTCAAGCCATGAAAAGTTCTAACTCTCAGAAGTGGATTGATGCCATGAATGAGAAGATTAAGTCCATAAAGGACAATGATGTGTGGGATCTTGTCCCATTTCTAGAAGGTGCGAAACCCATTGATTGCAAATGGATATTTAAGATCAAGAAGGATTCGAAAGGCGATGTGGAGAGGTACAATTTGAAGATTTTATGAGCAACCAAATTCGGATTTTGTGAGTAGATTCTGTTTTGGAGAAAATCTAAATATTTAAATTTCAAAGTATTTTCACGAAGTGTTGCAACACATCATGAAACAGTTGAAATTTGAATTAATTATAATTCAAGATCTACTTGGAGATTGGTTGTTGCTACTAGTTATATGGATCTCAAATACAAATTGCTTTGTCTCGGACACTTGGAAATTCATGCATATTTGAGATTAAGTTCAAGTGGTCATTACTCATTCTTCGGGAGAAAAATTTGGAGTCTTCAGGAGAAGACGTTATCGTTCTTCGGGAGAAGAATTTGGTGTCTTTGAGAGGAGACATTATTAATGCTCTTTGGGAGAAGAACTTGAAGCTTTTGGGAAAAGGCGTTTTTAGTTGAAGGGAGTTCACTAATAAGACTAGTGGTGCTCAATGAATAAATTCGGCTAATAGGTTCAAGACGACCGGCGACAATAGAAAGAGAGAGTCTTTGAGTTGTTTAAGTCCGAAAGTGCTTGTGATCATTTGACATTAGTGAATTGTTTGTTAACTAGGCATGGGGTCGAGGAGTATGTGTGACCAAACCTCATAAAAATTATGTGTTATTTATTTATTTATGTTTCGGTACTTTAATCAAATTGATAATTTAATTAAATGCGGTAAATTGATAAAAACGGATCTAACAAACTCAATTCCCTCGTAAAGAAATAGAGATAGTGGTTTCACCGTCTTCTGATGAATAATTCGTGAAAAATGGTGGCTCTTGATCCTATAAAGAGAAATATCATGCCCTCCTTTTTTTCTCTACTTACTTTTTCCCATTTGGTTGTTTGATAGAGGCCTTTAACGAGGCATTCTTCTCTAAATTATTAATTAAGGTAATAGATCATTTAACATTTCGATTCGTTTCAATATATTTGTCTTTTTATAGGTTGTTTATTACTGTCTATAAGGCTGTATCCTAAATTTCCTTTTTTGTATTTTTTCTTTTTAGTTGTTAAGTAAGGAGTTTGATATTGGACGAGATGTTCAGTAAATACCAACTTAACTGGGATATGTATGTTAATTTTCTCTAATTACAGTTTCCCTCTCTCTCCATTTAGAGAAAAACAAAACTTTAATTTGATCTGTTTTGTCTTATTAATTATTATTATTTCATTAATATCTTGTTCTAATATGAGATTAGTGCAAAAATATTGCCTTTTAATTTGGTAGACCAGATTTTTGGTTTGGTTTATGTCGAAAAAAATCTAAAGCTGGTACTTTTTGTTTAGTTTTGCTTTTAACACCACTTAATTTGTAAAACCTAATCTATGAACACCACAATTTTTTTTTTTAATCAGTATGATCAACATAAACACCTCTGATTTCAATTACATGTCAACTAATATGATGCTCTTGATTATGAAAAATGAAATAAAAAATAAAAAATAAAAACTAATGTTTGATTTTTATTTTATTTTATGTTATTTTTATTATTATTATTATTTTAAGAGATGCTATTCGATATACTTGTTGGAAGGTTTTGCGCCAGCCTAAACATGCACAACAACATAGCACATTGGAAAACCACCATGGTATGTCAAAATTTTCAGACGACAATTATAAACCATCGTGGAATCCGTGGAATCCGTTATTTCTATTTCATTGTGCGAACTGACTAAAATATCTTTGATAATAAAATATAATTTTCATTGTATCTTTTATTTATCTCTATAACTGTAAAAAAAAAAAAAAAAGGAGTTATTTTTAAACTTTGATTGATAATTACAAATTCTTTCCTTTAAAAAAATAATTGTGAAATATTTTGTAAACACAGTAAATTATAAGTTTATTATCTTTCTAATCAGAAGTACAGTACTTTTTTCCAAATTTTAATGTTCTATGTATATAAAAAAGATTTGTATATGATTTTGTAAAATCCATTTTTATCAATTTACCGAATTTAATTAAATTACTGAAAGCGTAAATAAATAAAAGACATAGGTAATTTTTACGAGGTTCGGTCACACCTACTCCTCGGGACTACTCCCAGCTATCGAACAATCCACTAATATGTGTGAATTTCCAAATGTACGGGGTAAAACAATTTATATTTGAGACCCATATAAATAACAACAACAACCAATATCCAAGTAGATCTCGAATTAGAATTAATTAATTCAATTTTCAAACTGTTGCATGAGTTGTTGCATCACTTCATGAAACACCTTAAAATTCAAATATTTAGACTTTCTCCAAAACAGAATCTACTCATAAAATCCGGATAATGTTGCTCATTTAATCTTCAATTTATATTCCCGCAATTAAAAAAAAAATTATCATACGCTTATCTAATTCTAAAGTAACTTAAAAACCCACAATACAACTACAACAAAGATTTTTCAATCTGACCAATGGTCTTCTTTATTGGTAGAAACTTTATATCTTCTCTTTTTCATCTCTTGTATGCCACTGCTTGGTAAACAATATTATAATGACATCAACGACAAACGAAAGCAATGCAATAAGGAATGACGAAAAACAGATCAAAGAAAAACCATATATTCATGATCAAGTCCGAAATTCAAACTTCGACATATCAAACAAAATAAGTGCTTGACTGGTTTTTCCACATATCAATTAGTTTTCTAGCCCAACTATATTCCATCAAGAAAGTTATGAAAATAATACCCAAAAAAAAAAAAAAGTTTGCTATTTCTTTGATATTGGCTCACTTCCGTTTCTTTTTCCTTCTTACTTTTGTTTGGTTTTCTTTTTGGATACTTTTGGTTGTTATTGGGGTTTCAAATTCATACATTTAATTAGCTTTGTGTAGCTTATAAACCTATATAATATGGATAGTTACTTTATCTTTGTTTCCTTTATGGAGCTTTTTGACTATGGGAATGATGACTTGCCTTGAATTAACATTTATGTCTGCCTTTAATATCTCTGTTTTCTTTTTCTTTTTCTTTTTTTCCTTTTTTTTTTCCCTAACATGTACCTCTATGTTAATATGTCTCATAACTTTGCGGTATATTAGATAGAATTTGATTTCTGGGGAAGCGGAGATAAATTTTTGTGACGCGGCAATGGAAAAGAAAAATGCTTGGAGTGTTACCTGCATTAAATATCCTCACAGAGAAAAAATAGATCTCAATTAATATATAGATATGATACATCGTGAGGTCTATTTTTATTAATAGGTGATGTTTATTATATTTCCATATTTAGTATTGTTCAATGAAAAATGTAAGTGCACGTGACATAATTTCGTATTTCTCCGTCTTCTTTTTAAATGAATGATTTGTATTCTTTTGAGTGGACCTATATTCGATGTACTAAACTTGCATGGGAAGCACTTAACTTTTTGGGCTTGCCATTTTTTTCCATGAAATTTCGAGCATGGCATTTGAACTCATGTGAAAATTACCAAATTATTATACTGATTAAAACTTAGAAAAATTAGATAAATAGACAGTTTTTAAACACTTATCTAAATAAATTATCGATTTTTTTTACTTAGAAAAATGACAGTAAATCAATGATTGATTATTAATCAATCAGTCATTAATCATAGTCAATTATTAAAAAATACATATTAATATTGATCAATTATTGATTAATCATAATCAATCATTAATTAACCATGTTAACTAATCAATCATGCATTAATTGACTATATTTTAAAAAATGACTATTTTCTTAATTTTACGATACTTCTGCCTTTATTAAAAATTTCTTTAAAAAGTGTCATTTACACCCAAATCTCATAAAACTTTAATCAGAATCTCGGATCTGAAAAAAGAAAAAGTACGAATACTGAATACTTTTACTTTATTCAGCAAAAGGAAAAAAAAAATGTAACTTCTAATTTAGATTATGTAATAATAGGATAAAGAATTTAGATTATGTACTCTTGGATCAAAATCTTGTGATATAGAATTCAAAGTTTCTAATTTGTTGTAGAGTTCCTTATAAATATCTCTTGTTAGTGTCATACACAAAGGAGCTGAGTTATATTCTTATTATAGGACCATTGGAGATGATAAAGAGCAATAGATCTTGAAATTAGAAGCCTCAACTGCAATTCTTATTACGTAAATCTCGATTACTTTTCCTTTGTGTATCCTGTACTTTACCAAAATGATAATGGTATCCGAAATTATTTCAAAAATATCATGATCATCCTAATATATCCCGCATCAGTTTTTTGAAACTTAAAAGGTTCTTATGCCCTTGATCATTTTTTTTTCCGATTACTCTCAATTAATGAGAAACAAAAAGATATATTATGATCAAATAATGATATGAACACAAGGTTACAACTTGTGGGCAAATGATATCAATCCTTTCTCTCCGTTTGTTTGTTTGTTTTAATAAGGAAAGATAAGATATTTGAATTCTTTATTTTATTGTGTTTTATTGTAAAGTTATATGTGATATTACCGTTTACGATTCTTGTAACCAATTTCTACCTTTGAAAAGGACACAAAAAAAAAAAAAAAAAAGGGTAAGGTAAAACTTTATTTTAATAAACCTCGCACGGTGGAACTTTTTGAATGGTTAGGGAGAAGTTAATGAGAGCGTGGGGAACCATAACCATTGGGGAAGACAATAATACTCACGAGGTAAACGGCCAAAACAGTAGTGGCAGAGAGTTAGGTAACGTATCAAAGAAAACGATTCGGAGTGTAATAAAAATAATAACAACAATAATAAATAATGGGTTTTGACTGTTGAATATATCATTGCGTTCTTCTTGGTCACATTAAAACCATGCACATTTTATGTACTCTCCGATCCATTTTTATTTTTATTTTTTTCCACGACTATGCATATTTATACCAAACATGTACTTTTGGAATGATTTTGAGTTAGCTTTACTTCATATATATATATATATATATATATATATATATATTTTGCCGTGGAGGAGGTAAAATTTCAAGTTAACTATTTGGACCAACTTCAACCAATTAGTTCAGATTTATAATTAATAAATTTGTTAATCTATCAAATGTATATATGGTTCTGACTAGAGCATCGATCAAAACAAGTTGTTTATATAAAAATTTAGAGGCCGTTTGGTTGATCCACTTGAATTGGAGAATTTGAATAATTTGGGTTGGAGTTAAGTTGAATTTTGAAATTGTATATTTGGTCGAATATGAACTATTTGAAGTTAAAATATGTAAAAACTTGAAATGTGTTGCGAAAATGAAAAAATCAATATAGATCTTGTTTCTCCCGAAATTCTATGTAATTTAAGGAAAAAAAATCATCTTGTTTCAATTTAAAAAACAAAGTTATGAACTTTTAAAGTTTTAATTTTTAAGTTAGAGTTTGATATGTGAACAGGAAAATTGAGTTTACTTTTGAATAAAAAAACCAAAAAAAATTAGAATTATTTGGTTCGAACAAACCAACCAAATACCCTCTTTTAGACATGTGAAGGATATGTGATTCATTACATTTGGATGCCACATCAGTTTTTCTTAGTTTCAACATTAAAATAATACAATGAAAAAACAAAAGTCAAAGAACTTTTGCAGCAAAAAAAAAAAAAAAAAAAGTACGTTTAATATAATCCCTAAATGAAATCCTTAATAATTGTGTGTGTGTGTCCCAAAACCAAAATATATGTGTTTTCACGTGACTATATATGTCAATTCTTGCGAAAGAAAATAATTCTAATTTGAATCAAATGGCTCGAGCCAATAGAGAGGAAAATTTAAAAGAATGTCTACAATTTGGTAAAAAGTTGCTCAAACTAATTACAGGCACCACTACCTTGCTAAGGTCAAAGGACGTATATTTATGTTTATCTACAAATATATGAGAAACTAAATTTTCCTGTAAATATTTGTGCCTGTTTTCATTTCCTAAGGCAATTACTCCATTCATTTTGATATATATACATACACACATATATATAACTATACCACACGTGCTACTTTTTTTATTTTTTTATTTTTTATATTATCAACTTTTGATTTACTAATTTTGCACAATTTTAGTCAAAGTACAAGGTTGTAGAAAAACAATAAGATGACAAGTAAGACGATGTTTTCAAGTAAAAGGAAATACTTGTTAAAAATTGAATAAAGGCGCCGAAAATTTAATGAAAAACAAGTAGTTGAAAGTTTATAAATCATAAATCTATTGATTCTAGCTCCATAGGTATATTAATAGTAATTTCGAAGGAGATGATATTAAGCAAAATGAAAACAAATATGATGCAAGAATACAACCTCTTCAACAATATTGAAATTTACCGGTTGTGGTAATTTGTGCTAATATGAAATCTTTATGTCAATCCACTTATTAATCATGTTAGGAAATATCAACCTAAATATGATCTATTTTTAAACATGTCAAAAAGTATCAATTTAAAACAGTTAGTTTAACATGTCAATCCGCATAATCTATTTAAATTAATAATTGAAACAATAATGACTTATCTAACACGATTGTGATGATTTTTACAAGTTTATTGATTATTAACTTTTCTTTTCTTTCAAGAATAGCAACGAAGTTTACTTACAAAATTTAAAATTTATTATACTTAATCAATTTTATAAACTTTTTGTATATATCACATATAATTAGCGGTTAAAATAAACATTTTTGCATTCTTATGGATAGAATCATTTACGATTTGAATGTGATTCTACTTATGTTACGTAGTTGATTTTCTTTCTTCCTTGGCGCCTGAAGGCTAGATTGATTTCAATGTTATCCTTATTAAGCAATATACAATGGAGGACGATAAAGTTGCAGGCAAGTTGGTGAGTAAGGAAATTCATCCACAAGTAGCAGAGTGGTGGTGGTCAACTCCTCTCTTTTGCATTCCTTTGATATACAGAGATACGATAAGACTTTCTTGTTATAGATTTTGATAGACTGAATATTCTTTTTTCTTATTTGGTTTTTCATTTTGAGTTTTACTTGAAAGGTTTTAGCGAGACATAATCCGTAGGATCCATGCATAGGGATAGTCTTGGCTTGACCTATTATTAAACCTTGTTGGATCTTTGCGATCTACATTTCAGTTTCTCTCTTAGAAGTTCTTCATATTTTGAGTTGTTCGATTGTTACTTTGCCTTTTATTTGGCTTTTTCAGTATTTCTTCACTGTACCTTTTTTTTTTTTTTTTTAAACAATACAATAAAAGTTAAAGCGCAGAATTTGGAATAAGTTAAGTTGGATAGCAAGTCTCAAACTACTTTGGATTTTTTATTTTTACTCAAAAATTAATATCAATTATTCTCTATCGCCATTTAATATATATATATATATATATATATATATATATAAAGGAACGACCAACAACTTTTATAACGTCACCTTGTGTAATTACAAGTCAAACAGGTCAATCCAAACACGTATCTTCATTATTCATGTAATCATACTTAACCCATTTTTAACATAGCCTATTTACAGTAATCTTCAATCCACTAATTCTGTGCAAAATTTCGAGTCATGTTGTTGTGTTTCAAAATACTAAATATGCTATTTGTAATTGGTTTAATATGTGTTTGTTTCTGCCGACATTTGATAGACCGACAATTAGGACGCAGTTATTGATTGAAAACCTGACAAATAGTTAGTAGCCACATAAATTGTGGTTGTTGAGGATAGAATGATAATTATATTTTATTTATCATCATCCATTTGGTTAGCAGGAAATTTAAAATGAAAATTTTAATTTGGAGTAGATTGATTTTTTAAAAAATAATTATAATGTTTATTGATTTTATAAAAAATGATAAAAATTAAGATAAAAATTTTGAATTGAACGCGCCCTTAATCATGACAAGATCCTTTTATATGAAGAGATTTGTTTGAGAAGATAAGATGGAATTTCAAAATCAAAGAGTGATATATTGATATATATATATATATATATATGTATATATATATATATTCTCTCATCAACAAATAACATATGGTTAATTTATGTTTCTTTTTCCCTGATTTATGTTGTTCAACAAATAATAGACTGAAAAGTTTATATAAAAAGCATGCATTTTATTAATTAAGAGAACAAACATCTTTTATGCAACTACTTTGACCAAAGTTAAGGATTAATCTTTTTCACGGGTTACAAATTGGAACAAATTGGAAGATAGCTTTGTCTCTTACCAACGTGTGTCGTGTAGAATTTGATCAGTTTCTACTTTTTGTCACGATATTTATTACCAACTCTTTACAAATATTACTAATATGTTAAATTGTTTTTATGGACGCATAAAATAATTTGTTACAATCTCTCTACCTCGTTGGCACTGATTCAAAAAACAAGGAAGAGATTCAGGATTTTAGATCTTAAATTCAAAATCCAATCAAGTATATCATGAACCCAAATATATATATATTTATATATACATATATAAACACACATACATATATGAAGATCCCCCTGCACTTTTCACTAAGCTAGTATGTTAAAGGGAGACACCCACAAATTTTATCATTACAACGTTGGCCCTTTTCACTTGAAAAGAAAAGGAAGAAGAAAAAGAAAAAGAAAAAGGGTAAATTTCAGTTTTAGCACCTGTGGAATAAATTATATTAAAATCAGCACCACTTTTTTCCCCTTCACTTCTAGCACTGTCACGTCACTCTTCAGTCTGATATGTGGGGCCCAGAAGGATTAATTGTATGTCAAATTACTGGTTTATCCTCATCTCCCTCGCATGGCCCCCGAAACCAGCATCTACAGTATTTAGAGAGAGAACGAATTCTAGAGAGAGAAACAGTTGCAGTCGCTCGGAAAAGCTCGGAAACCGTCCGAAACCACCACGAAAGGCATCTACAAATAGCTTCGTGATATACAAGGCAAAAAAAATTTAAAAACTAATTAAAGATAAGCTGCAGAATTAAAGAAGTCGAAAGGTGGAAAAATTACAAAATCTGGATTCAATGTCTAAAAAGTTTGCGTTTAACGATTTGATTGCAGAGGGGAAAAAAATTTCATTTTTTTGAATTTGTTTAACAGTTGGTCTTCCCACAGGGACGGTCATTATCATAATGACCGCCTGGTAATTTTCGTTGTAACCCCTGTAACTGTTAAATATTAGCGTATAATTTTGGTCACAACGATATTGACCAGGTGGTCATTATAAAAATGATCAGTTTTTTGTCAGACGTCCTCCCACAGGATCGGTCATTTTCATAATGACCCCATGTTCAATATCGTTGTGACCCCTGTAAATGCTCAATACGGTGACGTATTGGTCAAAGTGTTAGACCATTGGTCATAACGGTTATGACCAGACGGCCATAACCGTTATGACCGATAGTATAAACAAGTGGTCATAACGGTTATGACCAGACGGCCATAACTGTTATGACCGTCTGTGTAAACCAGTGGTCATAACGGTTATGACCAGACGGTCATAACCGTTATGACCGATAGTATAAACCAGTGGTCATAACGGTTATTACCAGACGGTCATAACCGTTATGACCGTCTGTATAACGTAGCGGTCATAACGGTTATGACCAGACGGTCATAACCGTTATGACCGTCTGTGTTATACGTCGGTCATAACCGTTATGACCAGACGGTCATAACCGTTATGACCTCAGTGTTATAGCAGCGGTCATAACGGTTATTACCAGACGGTCATAACCGTTATGACCGTCTGTATAAACCGGTGGTCATAACCGTTATGACCAGACGGTCATAACCGTTATGACCTCTGTGTTATAGCAGCGGTCATAACGGTTATTACCAGACGGTCATAACCGTTATGACCGTCTGTATAAACCAGTGGTCATAACCGTTATTACCAGACGGTCATAACCGTTATGACCGTCTTTATTATAGCAGCGGTCATAACGGTTATTACCAGACGGTCATAACCGTTATGACCGTCTGTGTTATAGCAGCGGTCATAACGGTTATGACCGCCAGGTCATAACCGTTATGACCGATAGTGTTACACGATACGGTGACGTATTGGCGAAAAACCTTAGGCACAAAGAGGTCACAATGAAAATTACCAGGCGGTCATTATGAAGTTGACCGTCTTGTAAACTGCATTTTAAAATAAAAAATGGAAATACCAAGAGTCATTTAAAAGTCGAATTACAGATTTACGCTCATCTCTCACCCGTCCAAAAGGCATTCTCCCTCGAATAATCTCACAAAAAATTTCAACCAGCATCTACAGTGTTTTAAAGAGAGAAACTCCGATTCTAGAGAGAGAAAGCTTTGCAACCGCTCTAAAACCGCTCGGAAACCGTCCTAAACCACCACCGTAGCCCTTTATATACTGGTTGGACGTCTGTTAACGTCGAAGAATATTTAAAAAATACCCTTGTCGACGCCAAAAAAAAATGTCAAAGAACAACACTCCAGAAACTGCGCCGAAGGCTACTCAGGGGGAAGTCGAACTAAAAGTTTCCCAGATGTTCATGAGTGAACAAGACGACAATATATCCGACTCTGAAAAGTTAATGAAATTTTTTTGTGTTTTTTTTTTGTATTTTGAAAAATATTTTCATTGTTATTATATATATATATATAAGTGCCGTATAATAAAAGATATCGGAAGCTGGATCGAATAAAAATTTGTTCTGGTCTTTGTGTTTAAAAAGTTTACACTTTTAGTATTTTTCAGTAAGAATATGCAGTATTTTTTGATTTTTGAAAACAAAGTTTCCATTTTTATATGCGTTTTTTGATGATATTCCACTTTCCAGTTGATTTACTGAACAATGTTATCATATTGTACATAAAGTTAATATTTTTATCTGTTTCTGTACCATAAAACATCCGTTAACTCAAGTATGTGTTTTGGTTTATATTTTATATTAGGGTTTTCGTCGATGTTTGTGTTTAAGTGTAGATGATCTCGGCTATTTGTTTCAAAATGGAGTGGTCATTTTTTTTATGACTCTCTGGTCATAATAATTATTACTCAGTTTCAGTTTTCTGTTAGTATTCCGGTGGTCATTTTCATTATAACTTGTTGATCATATTAATGATTACTATGAGTTTTAACTTATTTTAAGATGGTCATTTTAATTATGACTTGGTCATAATAATAATTACTCAGTGTTTTATCTTTTTCATGTTGTTTTGGCTTGTCATTTTCATAATGACTTGGTCATTTTAGGCCGACAATTTTTGTTTAATTGGTGGTGATCAATTTTTAATTTTTTAGTGTTCATAATGCTGTTATTTTATGCCTGGTAATTTTTGTTATTACTTAACTGTCATAAGTATACTTACCCTTTTATGTTACGATTAACATTACCGCAGGTTCAATATAATCGACGGGTATCGGATGTTGACATTACCAGGACCAAAATCAACACTTTTATCAACATTCCGGAAACTTGTAAGAAACTGAGACAGTGGTTGTCTCCCCAACAGTACGAGGTCGTCCTCAAGCAGCCATGCATTAAGCATTTTCTGGGATTAACCAATCTTGGTTGGGCTGGCCAGGTCTTCCACAACGTTGTGATGAGATTGACTGATCACTCAGAAATGGGTGATGCTCTTTGGTTCGAGATCGGAGGCGAACTTGGCAGATTTTCCATCAACAAGTTCTGCCTCCTCACCGGCATGAAATGCACAGGGTCTACCCATCTCCCAGTGGTCGAAAGCCGATTAATAACAAGATATTTTTCGACCTTGAGAGGCGTGTCGAGAGAAAATTTGGAGCTGCAGATGTCGAATGCGGCATTTGACAACGACGACGACGCTATGAAGCTTAGTTTACTATACTTGATGTTCTGCATTCCCTTATCAAATGCAAACTCCGTCAAGATAGACGCTAAGTTTTTTTCCCTGGCCGATAACATTGCTGATTTCAATGATTTTCCTTGGGGCGTTCTGTCATGGGAGGCAACCCGGACTGCAATCTGTAATGCAGTTGAGAACAGGCTGTCGACGAAGAGACGAGCTTCAAAAAGGCCCGACAAAGTGCATTACAGTGTATCGGGCTTTCCTCATGCCTTGCTTGTCTGGGCCTATGAGACCCTCCCATCGATAGCATTGAAATTCAGCAAGAAGTACGAGCATGCCTGTCCGCGTATGCTGTCGTGGACCACCGAGGACAATGTCAAGTTCGATGATGTCATAAATTCTTTTACCGATGTTGGCGAAGATCAGGTATTATTGTATAGGATGTCTTACGTATATTTATTATGTATGCAGTGTCAATTACAAATGTTGGGCAACTTAACATTTTCACAAGCCTGTTATACTAACAGTGGTTATAGTAACATATTGATACAATCTGTAACCCCTACTGATTTTTTTTATTAACATCAAATGTGTTCAGGGTAAGTGTTTTGTCCTGATGCCAACCGAAGAAGAGTTGAAGGACCCATAGGTTGCGCGGCTGTTTATGAAGAACCCAAGTGTTGTGCCAAAATTAGCTCCCAAGCCTCACAAGCCTTCTGCACCCCGACCGAGCTCCGATACAAACTCTGATTGGCTGGAGTTTCAAAAAGAAATCCGAGGAGAGGTTGTCTCTATTAAAGAAAAGTTGGTGGCTCTTGAAAATGGCCAGTTGGCTCTTGAAAAGGGCCAGAAGAAGGCTAACAAACTCATGAGAAGTGTAATAAAAATGTTGGCCGCCAACTTTTCTGAGAAGGGGAAGGGGAAGGCACGCACCGAGGAATTCGTCAGCAGTCGCCAGAAGCCTCAAGTTCACACGGCTGATAACTATGAGCTCAAACCTACCTCACCTCACTTCGGCACCAACTCTAGAGATGATGTGATATTCGACTCTGACGTCGGAGCCGCTGCTGATATGGGTGTTCAAGCAGCCATGGAGTTCCTCACCGCCGAAAAGGTGATTCTTCCTCGGGAAGACGTCAAGGTTGACGAGAATAAGGTACTCATTTAGCTGTTAGCCGAGTATTACATTAAATGTAGATTATCTCAACTGTGTTCCACAACTAGAACATTGTATTTAATCTTATGCCATGTTATGAAACCACACAGGCTTTGCCCTCTGATTTACCAGCAACCGATCAACAAAAGAAGGCAAAATCTGCTCAATGTGTTGGAATAAAGGAGCAGATAGTGCAAGACCCGGAGAAGGGTAGTGAAGCAAAAAACACTATCATGGATATCGTGAAGGTTGAGGAGCCAGAAGACGATGAGAGCCTCGGTGACGTGGTTGTTACGAATCTCTGTAACTTAGTTATATAGTCATTATCGTAATTGTGTACAATGTTAACTTGTTTTACAAATTTCACTTATAGATCCGTAAGAAGAAGAGGGCCAGACTATCAAGGATTGGTCAACGGCCCTCTGGATCAATCACTGATGCTGCCTCACCGTCGAAGCCTCCGACTAATCTGCTTACTCCCCTCCCTCCGGGTCTCGCAGATGAACCTTTGAAGGATAAGCTAGAGGAGTTCAGGGAGTGGTTCCCAAAGGGATTATTGAAGAAAACTCCTGCAGGGTAAATTTTTTTATAATACAGATTATGCTCGATTTGAAATTTACACTTTATTAACAATTTCATCACCAATTAACCAGACGGTACATTATGTTTAGTAAACGTCCTCCCCGATACACTGCAAAGCATGATGTTCTTAACAAACCACATGACCTCGGCTGCATGATGGTGGAAAAAAAGAGTTGGTATTATGAGTTAGCTACCTCTCCTATTTGGCTATGGGATGAAGTAAGTACCTTTCTTCAATATTTTATACTCAATTTATTTGAGTATCCTGTATTTTAGTCTGTATTTATTTGAGTTAGCAGGATACATTGTTTGTTATGTAAGTATTTTTTTTCCCAATTCATTTGCATCTTTTTTGTTTGTGCAGCACATTGACGTTGCATTCTACTACCTAAGGAAGAAGATCAGGCAGTACCCTGAACTGGAACAATGAAAGGTGACAACCGTAGATACGTTTTTTTCTGCAAAAGTCCGTTCGTTGTGGACCGTCTACCAGGCAGCACCCAATAAGTTCGATTGGGCCTGCTGTGATTCTGTGTTCAGGATAATGCTTGGCGTGCGTGCCCAGAGTGGGGCCTCGTGGTTTCACGTTAACACGGTGCTAATGCCAATGCACTTTAGCGATCTGAAACATTGGGCATTAGCAAAGCTCGACCTAACAAACTGGACCCTTGAGGTATACGACTCTCTTCAGCATGAAGGACGTCATAACAACAAGGTCCGCGAAGGAATGGAAGGTCTGTCAAAGTTCATTCCATTTCTAGCTTAAAAAAACAGTTTGTTCGAGTTCAAACCACAGGTTCCTCCAGGAAATCACCCAATACCAGTCACCATAATGAAAGACATCCCTAAACAAGCCAATGGGTTAGTACAAGCATTGCAAATTATTTATATGTATGAACTGTTTGGAGTGTGTTGATTATGTAATAAATTTTTTTTACATCTTTCTTGCAACAGGGGTGACTGTGGAATGTTTACAATCAAGTATGCTGAGTGCTTGATAGAAGGGAGGGATGTAAAATATTGGGTGATTGCTGAACGCATGCAAATCTTCAGGGAGTATTTTGCCTGTTACATGTGGTCCCATGCCAATAATAAGCTAGCCGATGCCTATAAAAGTGATGCTGATGAGGAGGAGGACGTTTAACATTTAGACTAACTTTTTCAATCTTGTTATCTAACTTAACCAGACTGTTAATAGTACTATTATTTAATTCTTTGTAATCCCCATTTATTGATTATTTTTTATGGTCTACCGTTGTAAAATTAATTGTAACATTACACTCTCATCGAATTGATGATCAGGTGGGAATAAAACGTTTCATTATCAATGGAATGTATCTTATGGAATGTATCTTTGTACATGATAATAATAGAAAGCATGCAAATCTTCAATACTAATACAGAGGTCATAACGGTTATGACCAGACGGTCATAACCGTTATGACTGATAGTATAAACCAATGGTCATAACGGTTATGACCAGACGGTAATAACCGTTATGACCTCTGTGTTATATATACGGTCATAACGGTTATGACTGATAGTATAAACAAGTGGTTATAACGGTTATGACCGTCTGGTCATAACCGTTATGACCGTCTGTATAACACAGAGGTCATAACAGTTATTACCAGACGGTCATAACGGTTATGACCGATAGTATATAACATCGGTCATAACGGTTATGACCGTCTGGTAATAACCGTTATGACCTCTGTGTCATACAGACGGTCATAACGGTTATGACCAGACGGTCATAACCGTTATGACCGCTGGTTTAATTTCAATTATTCTAGCAAGAAAAGGTTAAGTGACACTAGTTTAGAATTTAAGGGGTGAATAGTTTTTAAAGTTTACTCACAAAATATGAATTATTTTTTATACAAGCGATATTAATCCTTATTGACATGTTCACAAAAATAAAGGGGTAAATTGCTCAATTAGTCCCTAAACTCTCAACAATATATAATTTTGGTAGCTGGGATGATCCTAAAATATTAAAATGTTGCTACAATACAATAACATATAATAAAATAACAAAGAATGCCACTAATCCCATAAATTGTTGCTACAATGATTTTTTAACGGAATACGTCATTGGTCAAAAGTAATGGCACATAACGAATTATGTTCAAAAATTAACGTAAGAAGGCCTATTGTAGTACCCTGAACGTAGTACATATAAATATTAGTTATAACAAAATGAGTTATGATGATGAAAGAGTGGAATCACCAAAAAAGATTTTGCGGCATTAAATATCTTTTAATTTATCAGTAATATTCCTATATGACTATAATAACTATATTTAAAATAATGAAATAAATCAAGAGAAAATTGATAAAACAAATCAAAATATAACGCAGTTTATTTCGACTATAAAAGAGTCACTTTCTAATTCTAATAATAATAATAAGAACTTACAAACTTTTTGTGACTTATCTTATTTGTCACAATCATATGACTTTTACAAATTATCACAAAGCCTGGTTTTTAACCTTTGGAATTTATATAACCGTTAAGATTAAGATCTGTCTTTCAATATAATATATATCTCAACTCTTTTTCTTAAGAATTAAATAAAGAATTGTTTCATTGGAACCCAAAAACTATTTCATTTCGAATTGATACATAAGAACCCCCCCAATTTTGAAATAAATCAATGTAAAAATTGGTTAAATAGTTAGTACCAAAATAATTTATCTCAGTCTATATTAGTACCAAAAAAACAAAAAAAAGGGTGAAATAGCATCATAAATCAACACTCTATACCTCAAAATAACCATTTAAACAAATGGAATTCATATAAAAAAAAAGAAAACTCATTAATTAACTTTAAATCCGGGGAAAAAAAGGTTATAAACTCGTCGAATTTGGAAGGTACGTTGAAATAGCTGGTTCTTTTTAATTTTTCTCGGCTTTTTTTTTTTTTAAGATTTGAAAATCGTTTTTTGGTTTGTTTTTAGCTTCTCGTTTTATTTGATTCATGCCCAAAATCTTCATTTCAATGTCATGCTAGTAGGAAAGCAAATTCACGTCTCTGTTTGCTTGGTAGGAAAGCAAATTCACTTCATTTCAATAACACAGAGGTCATAACGGTAATGACCGTCTGGTCATAACCGTTATGACCGATAGTATAAACCAGCGGTCATAACCGTTATGACCGATAGTATAAACCAGCGGTCATAACGGTTATTACCAGACGGTCATAACCGTTATGACCGTAGTATAAATCAGTGGTCATAACGGTAATGACCGTTTGGTCATAACCGTTATGACCGATAGTATAACGTAGCGGTCATAACGGTTATTACCAGACAGTCATAACCGTTATGACCGCTGGTCTAACACAGAGGCAAGACACAGAGGTAATAACGGTTATGACCGTCTGGTCATAACCGTTATGACCTCTGTGTTATAAAATCGGTAATAACGGTTATGACTAGACGGTAATAATTGTTATTACCTCTGGTCTTAAATTCACCTAAAAAATATTTGGCTTAACAGTTAATGTTTTTTTACATAATAAAAGCGTGTTATAGCAATCTATTGTACTAAAAATTACACTTTGTACTTATCATAAAAATATTGGTCATGTTTAATGTGAAGTGTGATAAATTGAGCTAAAATGTTATACAACAATGATAAAAAAAAAATAAAGTAAATTGTTATACAACAATGATAAAAAAAAAAAAAAAAAGCAAAGTAAAATGATCATACACTATCATCACATTTATGAAATTGGTGTTATGAACTCTGTATCTGGCCTTGTGGTTGGACGTTTTCGTAAGGGTACTGAGTTGGTACATGTTTGACGGTTGTGTCCGTAACCATTACATCTACCACACCGATTAGGCTCTTGTTCTTCACCTTGGGACGGAATCCTACGAACCCGTGGCCTTCCGGGCCCACGCTTTGTAGTGGGAGGATTAACAATTCGCAATCTTACTTCTTCAGATACGTCCCAGCCCTCGGGGCTGCCAATAGGGTGGACTACATGTGCATAGCAAGCATACAGATAGTCTTTTGTGTAGTAATTAGAGCAATAATTATAAGGATCAATTCGACGGTGGTTACATACGGCTATTGCATGAGGGCAAGGAATTTGATCGACCTGAAATCGTCTGCAAGTACATGTCCTTTCGCTCATATCGACAATCCATATTTGGGCAGCACTGTTGGTGACGGCGTACTCAAACTGATCAGCTGGCCGAGGCTGTAACAAATGTAATTTTAAGACATTAGTTTAAGCGATCGCATTAAGGAGAAGCCATAATAATAAAATTTAAAAATGGGGTTGTTATCACAAACCGTTACTGTTAGGCCTAAAGCGAAGTTTGTGCGAATCAATTTCTCTGCCTTCGGGGCCAGTTTAGATGTTATTTTAAGGGCCTCTTCACGTCTCTCGACAAACCATCGTTGTAGCAGTCCCCTAAGCCATTCCACCAAGAATCCAACTGGCATTAACCTGGCTTTCCGATCCACATTGTTTAATGACTCTGCAATGTTGGTTGTCATGATTGCATATCTCCGACAGTTGAAGTATGCTCGCGACCACTTTATAGGATCGGCCTGAAGAAGGTAACGATGCATGTCGGGGTTACGAACACGGATGGATTCCATATGACGATGGTACTCACTTAAAAGATACGTTCTCGAGGCACCGTCAAAATAGGTTTTCAAAGGGCCTTTGAAATCTTTGTATCTAGTCTTCAAGTTTGCAGCCAAGTGTTGGACGCATATCCCGAATGCAGCATCTGGATACACAAGGTTGACTGCATATTCGATACCCTTATGCCTATCGGCCACAATAGCAAGAAACTCTCGCGTGCCGATTGAATCCCTTAGTTTCTCGAAGAACCATGTCCATGATTCATTGCTCTCCGACGGAACGATACCAAATGCAAGGGGAAATATGGAGCCATTTGCGTCGTGTCCGCAGGCTGCAAGCAACATACCTCCAAACTTGGCCTTTAGTGCTGATCCATCAACCACAATTACTGGACGACAATAAGGCCAACCAAGCTTCGAAGCAGCTAAGCACATGTAAGAGAATTTGAAACAATTTGCTGAGTCTGTCTCAATGTCAACGTCGGATCCAGGATTTTTCCGCTTCACCATTTCAGCCCACGTTGGCAGAACTGTAAATATTAAATTATCAACACCATGTTTTAAGTATAATAGTTATAAGGACAGTAACGAACGTATAACCAGACAAGGGAAATTACCTTTGTATGACTCAGCATCATCGCCCCTCAGGCTTGTCAGTGCAGCTTCCTTCCCTCGCCATGCTTTAAGATAGTTGAAAGACACTCCAAATTCGGCCTGTATGTCTCACATTATTTCAGATGGTCTATATAAGGAATTGGTCGGATCCAAGTATTTTGCCTTAACACACTCCCCAATCATCCAACTCTTCGCTTGACGATGATGCCCTTGAACGATTTCAATTGAACAAGTATGGACGTCGTCGAACCTCTTCACAACAAACAGTTCACTACCTTTCATCCTAGTCGCACGCAATTGCCATGGACAAGCCTCATTATCTATACATATAACGTGTAATAGAGTAGAGTTCGACCTCTTCGCCTTGAATTGGTAGTGTTTACTCATGGCATCATGATGAAGATGGTATTGCAGTAACTTTTTGTTATCAAAAACACAGTTTACGCGCAGCGTGATAGGTGTATAATCAGCAACAACGACTCCTTCGGAAACACTGTCACTACTTGATACTTTGTCATATTGAGATCCAGTATTGTTGACAATAGAATGGCCTCCAATGCTTGCTGCGATACTCTTCTCGTTTGAATGATGACTACCAGCCGAAACATTAAATTTCCCGGCATTACAATCATCATGATCCGTGCCTAAGTCATTGTTCAATGTTTCATGTTGATTTTCAATTCCATAGTCGGTGTGCAAATCCAGACCGACTGTTGGAGAATTGATATGAGGAGGAGGAGGGAGAGGAGGGGTTAGGATGATATTAATGTCATTTTACATGTTGCACGGCTTCATCACTCTGTCCCCCCTCCCTAGAACGTTGAATGTCTATGTGGTTGCTTGCCCCTACCTTTGGTGGCATGGCTTCCGCAGCGGACTCATCCAATACATCGATTGTAACTGGAAATTTGCTAAGCACATGAACATCCTTCTTCTTTAGTTGTATGTAGAATTTAACGTCAGCATCACACTGTATCCTCACAAGAGGCAATCCAGGTTGAACACCGTATCTCATGACTATATTCTTGTCTGGGCCCCTAATTCCAAGCACACTTCTCACCAACTCAACAAGACCAACATATGTTGAGTTCTCGGGCACCAATATTCCCTTCATTTTGCCACCAACATATCTCATTGTGGCGTCCCATTGACCATTATACTTTACGAAAACACAAACCGCATCCATTCCTGAATGATACAGAATCAAGTTATCCAATAGTTTGGTTTTCTTCTGTTATCTAAGATTATGTTATATGCTACAGGAGACCGAATAACAAGCACCATTATATCTCAAAACTGGTAACAGAGATTTTGTTTATATAATATATTTCAAAACGCACGCCCATTAAATCATAAATTAACAAATAAAACCAAATAAGAAGCACCATTACCTCAGATTGGCTAATTGGAAGTTTGAAGATCTGGCAGATTCTGCCGATAATTGTGACGAGGATGGTCAGATGTCGAATTAACAGAGTGCACAAAGATGTGTTCAGATTTGTTGGACTTAGAGTGAGATTCGATCAGTGGGTAATGGTGCAGAGAAGAATCGCGAGGCTTCACTGAGAGAATAACAAACCAAAAGAGGAAAGAAAAAGTTTTCAAAAATTTTGGTTACTGTATATATAAGGTAATGTCGCGATTGAAATGGGCGGGAGATGTAACGAAAAATTTTGTTAGGGTTTTTTTCGCCAATACGTCACCGTATTGACCAATACATTAACGGTCATAACGGTAATGACCGTCTGGTCATAAACGTTATGACCGTATCGTGTTATACTAACGGTCATAACGGTTATTACCAGGCGGTCATAACCGTTATGACCGCTGCTATAACACAGAGGTCATACCGGTTATGACCGTCTGGTCATAACGGTTATGACCGACGTATAACACAGACGATCATAACGGTTATGACCGTCTGGTAATAACCGTTATGACCATGGTTTATACTAACGGTCATAACGGTTATGACCGTCTGGTAATAACCTTTATGACCGCTGCTATAACAAAGACGGTCATAACGGTTATGACCACTAGTTTATACAGACGGTCATAACGGTTATGATCGTCTAGTAATAACCGTTATGACCGCTGCTATAACACAGAGGTCATAACGGTTATGACCACTGGTTTATACAGACGGTCGTAACGGTTATGACCGTCTGGTAATAACCGTTATGACCGCAGCTATAACACAGAGGTCATAACGGTTATGACCGTCTGGTCATAACGGTTATGACCGACGTATAACACAGACGGTCATAACGGTTATGACCGTCTGGTCATAACCGTTATGACCGCTACGTTATACAGACGGTCATAACGGTTATGACCGTCTGGTAATAACCGTTATGACCACTGGTTTATACTATCGGTCATAACCGTTATGACCGTCTGGTCATAACCGTTATGACCACTGGTTTACACAGACGGTCATAACGGTTATGACCGTCTGATCATAACCGTTATGACCAATGGTCTAACACTTTGACCAATACGTTACCGTATTGAGCATTTACAGGGGTCACAACGATATTGACCATGGGGTCATTATGAAAATGACCGATCCTGTGGGAGGACGTCTGACAAAAAACTGGTCATTTTTATAATGACCACCTGGTCAATATCGTTGTGACCAAAATTATACGCTAATATTTAACAGTTACAGGGGTCACAACGAAAATTACCAGGCGGTCATTATGATAATGACTGTCCCTGTGGGAAGACCAACTGTTAAACAAATTCAAAAAAATGAAATTTTTTTCCCCTCTGCAATTAAATCGTTAAACGCAAACTTTTTAGACATTGAAACCAGATTTTGTAATTTTTCCACCTTTCGACTTCTTTGATTCTGCAGCTTATTTTTAATTAGTTTTTAAATTTTTTCTGCCTTGTATATCACGAAGCTGTTTGTAGATGCCTTTCGTGGTGGTTTCGGACGGTTTCCGAGCTTTTCCGAGCGACTGCAACTGTTTCTCTCTCTAGAATTCGTTTTCTCTCTCTAAATACTGTAGATGCTGGTTTCGGGGGCCATGCGAGGGAGATGAGGATAAACCAGTAATTTGACATATAATTAATCCTTCTGGGCCCCACATATCAGACTGAAGAGTGACGTGACAGTGCTAGAAGTGAAGGGGAAAAAAATGATGCTGATTTTAATATAATTTATTCCACAAATGCTAAAACTGAAATTTACCCAAAGAAAAAACAAGGCTGAAGGAAAATCAAAACAAGTTGTTCAATTCGATCCCAATCACATGAAAAGATAAGATGATTAAAACTAATAATAATAAAAGAAAAAAAAAA
Organism: Ficus erecta; assembly: GCA_008635985.1. Lineage (NCBI taxonomy): Eukaryota > Viridiplantae > Streptophyta > Magnoliopsida > Rosales > Moraceae > Ficus > Ficus erecta. The sequence goes on along the minus strand of BKCH01002236.1, from coordinate 26,725 downwards.
CAAAATAAAAGTAGTGACTGAAAGCGATGATGATTATGATCTGATAGGAGAAAGAAAAAGGACGGTGACTGAAAGAAAGATCTTGTTTTGATTGCCCCGAATCTTAGCAGCAGTAGAAAGAGAAACAAAAATTAAATCCCCCTTCTGTGCCCAAAATAAATAAATAAATAAAATAAAGGAATTATGACATAATGGATTGTCAAAGTATGCTAACCTACCTCTATATTCTGTAAGAGGGAAAGGAAAGAGAGAGAGACAAAATTCTGTTTTTTGTTACGTTGTTTGGTATCATATCGAGTAAATAAGTTCAAATACCTTTCCATTACAAGTATTGCAATTGAAAGAAGAGGTAAAGAATAAGTATTATTCATGTAATTAATATTTTATCCATATTATTTCTTTGGTCTTCAAGGATTTTTATTTAAGGATATTTGTTATTATATAATAAAATTTACTTCTTTTTATTCACGCAATTTTAGAGAGATTAAAAAATATGGGTTACACAAGAGTTTTAATCCTTTTTATTTTTCTTTTTTCCAAAAAAAAAAAAAAATTTCTTGAAGGTGTTTTCCTCCAAAAAAAATAATAAAAAAATAAATTACTCTAACCAAACGCCATAGTTTTTTATTTTCTATTTTAAAATCCATCCATCTTCTTCCATTTATTTTTCATCCCTACCAAATATAACATAAGGTAAATTGAGATGAGAGGGTGGTGCTTGGTACTGTATTTAGTGTTTTATTTATGTTGAAAATCTTCCATAGTTAGTGTACGGATTCTAGGGGTTAACAAGGAATATTTTGGCTGATTGACAGCAATAGAATCCGGTTTTATTACTGGTCTTATGGGCTATAATTTGACAGTTTTTACTTTCCTAGTTTAGTTTGTCTTTCCTTTATTAGATTAGAAAAACCAGTTGAATATCGTAGCTGTAACAATATAAAAATAGGTCTCTTATATCAGTTTTAGTAGAGAAATCAGAAATATTCATCAATCTCTCAAATTACTTAAATTCTTTCATGGTATCAGAGCTTACCTTTGAAAACTGACTGCCTTATTCTCCAGTTTCTGCCTCCCTTGCTGCCTTTCCAGTTTCTCCCGTTTCTTCTCCTGTTTTTCTAGAGACATGGTTACTGAAAGACACAGTTCTTCATCATCTGAAGTCACATCATTTCCAGGACCTGCCTCTACTACAAACAGCCCTGGAGAAGCCGAAAGTGCATCTCTCTTCATCACAGGGCACAAACTCAGGGAAACTTGTTGTAAAATTCATCGCTCACCCGCTAATTGGAAGCCATCAAGACCGACTAATGACAGAGAAAATTGTGCCAATGTTGCAGCATTCTCAGGTGACAACACAGCCTCAACTGAATCAAGTCCCTTCACCAAAGAGCAACTTGAAATTCTACAAAAACTTTTCATCCAAAATACTGCCTCTCAATCTCAATCGAATACCTCTATGTTTAGAACTAGCATGTCAGCACAGAGAGGTAATCTCTCATTGGCCCTTATAGTTGACAAATGGCACACAAAACCGTGGATTATTGATTCAGGAGCATCAGATCACATGACAAGAGATGCAACAGCATTTTACAAATACAGTCCATCCAATGGAAACTCTACAGTTCAAATTGCTGATGGTTCATTGTCCAAAGTTGAGGGAATTGGTTCAGTCAAGATTACTAAGGATCTGACTTTAAATTCAGTTCTCCATGTTCCTAGTTTGACTGTAATTTACTTTCAATTAGTAAATTGACTAGTGATCTGAATTGTGTAACTAAGTTTTTCCCAAACTTGTGTGAATTAATTTCAGGAATTGGATTCGGGGAAGATAATTGGCAGTGCTGAGATGTGTTCTGGACTCTATCTCCTCAAGGTCCATACTCCTCTAAGAAGACAATCTCAAACTACAAGTGGTGTGTCTTTTAAAAGTCAGTTTGTTTTAAATTCTCATGTCAATAAAGATAGTGGAATTATGTTATGGCACTACCGTCTTGGTCATCCTAATTTTGTGTATTTAGAAAATCTATTTCCTTCCAAACATACTCGTAATACCTATTCCAGTCTTTCATACAAACCATCTCGTCCATTTGCCATGATTCATAGTGATGTGTGGGGTCCCTCAAAAGTGAAAAATATAATAGGAACTCGATGGTTTGTGTCATTTGTTGATGATCACACTAGGTTGACCTGGATATTCCTAATGAAAGAAAAGTCAGAAATAGGTCAAATTTTCCAAAATTTCAAAACCATGATACATACTCAATTCCAGACCAAGATTCAAGTCTTAAAAACTGATAATGCTAAAGAATACTTCAAATCCATTATGGGTACTTACCTCCTAGGACAAGGCATAGTTCACTTAAGTTCTTGTGTTGATACTCCTCAACAAAACGGGGTAGCAGAAAGAAAAAACAGATATTTACTTGAGGTTGCCCGATCTCTCATGTTTTCTACACATGTTCCAAAATTTTTCTTGGGGGAAGCTGTCCTTACATATGCATATCTCATCAATAGAATGCCCTCCAGAGTTCTCAAATTTCAAACTCCCTATCAAGTCTTCCTCCAACACTTTCCACATACCAAAATCATCTCATCACTAGATCCAGAAGTGTTTGGATGCTCAGCATTTGTTCATATACACCAGCTCGCATCAAACTGGATCCAAAATCTATCAAGTGCATCTTTCTTGGGTATTCCTCAAACCAAAAAGGCTACAAATGTTATTCTCCTATTACCCGGAAATTCTACAACTCAATGGATGTGACCTTCTTTGAACACCAATCCTACTATCCCAAAACTGAAATTCAGGGGGAGAACTTAAGGGAATATCAGCTTTGGGAGCCTCATCCTAGTCATTCAATCCAACCTCTCGAGTCTCCATCACCATCACTGTAGCCCTATGTCGAGTCATTTCATCCTGATTCAGTTATCCATCCTTTTAACCTTGATCATATACAAACCGAGAGTCAACCACCACAAACTACAGTCATTCATGTTCCCAATCCACCACAAACTCCAGTTTCACCTGTTCCCAATCACCCAAAATCACCTCAAACTACGAATAAGGAGCTTCGTGTCTATGTTAAGAGGAAGAGGCCTGTGACGGGGATGGAACTATCAACACTTCTCACACTTGTCCAAGAACCTGAACCGAGTCCAAAACCTGTTCAAATTCATTCAGTTAAGGGAAATTCTAATCCCGAGACTGAAAGTATCATTGATGACTCAGAAATACCGATTGCTCTAAGAAAGGGTGTAAGAACTTGCACACAACATCCCATTCATAAGTTTGTCTCATATGGTAAACTATCTCCATCCTATCAAGCGTTTGTTTCGACTCTTGACAATGTGCAGGTCCCTAACTCCATTTAGGAAGTCCTCAAAAATACAGAATGGAAAAAGGCAGTCTATGAAGAAATCAGGGCCTTGGAGAAAAATGGCACATGGGTGATTTTAGAACTTCCTCCCAGGAAAAAGCATGTTGGTTATAAGTGGATTTTTACAGTCAAACATCAAGCTGATGGCAGTATTGAGAGACTAAAAGCCCGTCTTGTTGCTAAGGGCTTTACTCAGTCCTATGGAATAGATTACCAAGAAACCTTCGCTCCGGTAGCCAAACTCAACACTATTAGAGTTCTCCTCTCTCTCGTAGCAAAGCAAGATTGGCCATTACACCAACTAGACATCAAGAATGCATTTCTAAAGGTGATTTGCAAGAAGAAGTATACATAGAGATACCAACCGGACTGGAAACTTCCTTTAACAACAACCAAGTGTGCAAACTTAGAAAATCCCTATACGGACTCAACCAATCTCCTCGCGCTTGGTTTGATAGATTTGCAAAGGCAATTATGAGACATGGATACACACAATGTCAGACCAATCACACACTATTCGTAAAGTTCTCTCCAGAAAGGAAAATGGATGTACTAATTGTGTACGTGGATGATATCATTCTAACAGGTGACTATGAAAAAGAGCTGTTGAGATTAAAGGGACTCCTAGCCAAAGAATTTGAAATCAAAGAACTTGGTGAGCTCAGATACTTCCTACGTATGAAAGTGGCACGGTCCAAGAAGGGGATATTTGTGTCGCAACGTAAGTATGTTCTAGACTTACTAAAGGAGACATGCATGCTTGGATGCAAACCTGCTGACACTCCAATGGACCCAACCAAGAAGTTAGGAGCTGAGAAAGACAGTACACTAGTTGATAGGGGGAGATATCAGAGACTTGTAGGATGTCTAATCTACCTCTCACATACACGACCTGATATTGACTTTTCTGTTAGTGTTATGAGTCAGTCCATGAACAACCCAACAGAAGAACACATGGAGGCAGTCAACAGGATCTTGAGGTATCTCAAGATGACACTAGGAAGAGGTCTGTTATACAGGAAGAATGAAAGTCGTGAAGTTGAAGTCTTCTCAGATGTAGATTGGGCAGGAGACATCTCAGACAGGTGATCTACATCAGGATATTGTTCCTATGTTTGGGGAAATCTTGTGACTTGGAGAAGCAAGAAACAATCTGTAGTCTCAAGAAGCAGTGCAGAAGCTGAATTTAGAGCACTTGCTCTGGGTATTTGTGAGGGCATATGGATACAGAGACTTCTTAGTGAACTTAGAGTATCAAGTGAGAAGCCTATCAAGATGCTCTGTGACAACCAAGCTGCCATAAGTATTGCAAAGAATCCAGTGTACCATGACAGGACGAAGCACATCGAAATCGATCGACACTTCTTCTCAGAAAAGATTGAAAAAGGAATTTTTCAGCTGATCTGTACTCCTTCGAAGTCTCAAACATTAGATATTCTCACCAAAGCCCTTCCAAGAACTAACTTTGAAGAACTGAGTCACAAGCTGTGTTTGTACAACATTTACAACTCAGCTTGAGGGGGAGTGTTGAAAATCTTCCAAAGTTAGTGTCTGGATTCTAGGGGTTAAACAAGAAATACTTTGGCTGATTGACAGCTATAAAATCTAGTTTTATTACTGGTTTTATGGGCTGTAATTTGACATTTTTTACTTTCCTAGTTTAGTTTTTCTTTCCTTTATTAGATTAGAAAAACCAGTTGTATATTGTAGCTGTAACAATATAAAAATAGGTCTCTTGTATTAGTTTTAGTAGAGAAATCAGAAATATTCATCTATCTCTCAAATTACTCAAATTCTTTCAATTTAAAATGTTTTACACGTTTTTTTAAGACGTGAAAATGATAACCTTTCTAATTCATGTTTGTTTACCAAACTTGGAGAAAAAAAAATAAAAACAAAAAATGGTGAGAATAATCTCTTTAAAAAAAATAAAAAATAATGATTAAAAGTTGTTTTCTTATTTTTGTTTTCATTTTCTTAGGTTTTATAATTAACATGCGCTTTCAAACGCTTATTTAAACACAATTTCGTCTTTTTATTATACCCAAACAAATGATTTATTTAAAAACGTAAACAAATAAAATTTTAAATATGATCTCAGGATCATTCTCAAAAAGACAATTCTCATTTTATTTTAATAGCTAAAACAAAATCATTACTTGAACGTTACCCAACAAAACCTAGATTTTTTTTTTTTCATTAACTCAATTGAGAAAAATATGCTTAACTTGCTTTTGATATTCTTTGTTCCATAAAGATGTTTTATTGGGAAGTAATTAATTCTCATTAAATTTAAGATTTAGAAACGTATATATTATTGTACAAAATTTCTGCACGAATTAGAAAAAGTACATTATTTAACAAAAGCAGAAAATTATAGAGTGGTGAGAGTCTGAAAAGAGAGAATCGTTACAGAAGAAAGCGTTACGTGTGCTATACGCACACGCGTGAAAGAGGATGGCGCGCTAGGAAACGACAGACAACGGTTTTGGGTTTTTGGGTTTCAGTTTCAACAGCTTCACTTTGCCTTTTTCTGCATCAGGTAACGTAATAATAAAGTGCTATTATTAATTCCACTTTCAATTTTTGCCTCTCTTTTTTAATAGGGGGAAAAAAAAAAAAGGAAAGAAAAACAGGAAAGATAAAAGTAATAAAATAAATTAAACGTGACTTTTTTTTTTTTTTTTTTTTTGCGTTTTTTGGGGGCTTTGTTTCTCTCACAGTGTTCAGTTATCATGCAGAACATAAGGGCGTTATTATAAAATTATAATATTATAATGATAATAATAGCGTTTTGTCTGGTTTTGTAGACTGTTTTGTTTGCTGCACGATTGTAGGTGGCGTCGGCCATAACACGTGCGGGTGATCCCTGCGGTCCACGTGCACGTTGAATGGCATACTCTCCCACACTTCTCTCTCTCTCTCTCTCTCTTAACGTTTTATGTAACGGAATCTGTAAGGATCTTCACTGGGTTACACCTTTTCCATTTTATTTTCTTTTCCTTTTTTTTTTCCCTGAAATATGTGGCTCCCATTAATATATAAATATGTCGTGTATGAGTTATACCGGTTTGAGAGTTGCACGTTTAGAGGATGATCAGAGAGTTAACACATTTTCTTAAGGAAAAATATTTAAAATATTCGTGATGTTTAACATCATACTAATAAAGAAATAGACTTTATTGATGGATCCCATATCGTGGGACTCATTTTTTATTAGTAAGTGATATTAAATATCACTGATATTTCCTAATATTCTTTCTTAACCCAAAAATGAGAGAAAAAAATCAAAGAGCTTTCATTTTTCTCTTTTACTTTTTGCCACAAAATCAAAGAGAGGTGTTTCTTGTTTAATCAATATGTAATTTAGATTTCTTTAGAAAAATACACATATAGTAGATTTATTTTCATAGAGACCTATTTTTATTTACTTAGATAAATCTATTAGTTATAGATCTGGTAATCCTTTAAGAGGCTAATTACAATATTTAACCCTATACGTTGTGCTTCATTTTAACTCTCAAAATTTAAAATGCATGGGACGTCAATTCTAATCCTAACTTTTTAAATATCAACTCACATATCATATTTTCATTTATTATTATTGTAGCAATGCTTTAATAACGTATCAATAAAAGAATAACAACTCATATACCATATATGTTGGTACTCAGAGTTGGTGTCCCTAGCATTTTTCAATTTAGGGCCCGTTTGGGGTCACATTTAGAGACGGTGTTTTGGAAGATGGAGATGGTTTGATGGAAATGTGTGTTAAGTGAAAATAAATTATTTGGAGTAAAAAAGTATAAAAACTTAAAATGTGTTTGAAAAAAAATTAGCAATATGGATCTTGTTCTTTTCTCTCGAAATTCTATGCAATTTGAAAAAAAAAAAATCTCATTTCGACTTAAAATAATAAAGTTGTGAAATTTTAAAATTTGAGTTTTTTTTTAATGTTTGGAAAAGTGAATAGTAAAATTGGAGGGGAAAAAAAACTTTTGGAAATTATGTTTTCAAAGATGTCCCCAAATGGGGCCTTAAAATATATAAATGTTTCTCTATTGGGAGCTCGTTTGGGGTTTTGTCTCCAAACGGTGGTTTGTCGTCTTAACTCCAAAGCTCCCAAATCTATGACTCACTTTCTCTTTATTTCATTTTCAAAACTCAAACTTTAAAAGTTCATAATTTTCTTATTCAAATTGAAATTAGATGATTCTTGTGTCAAAATGCTCATAAAGACGAGATAAACCAAATAAGATCCATTTTGCATATTTTTCTAAACACATTTTAAATTTTTTATACTATTTTCTATGTCACATTTCATTTCTAATTTAGATTTAAATTAAACATACATTTCAAAACCAACCTCCAAAACTCCATCTCAAAATGTCCCCCAAATGGGCCCTAAGAAAATGATGGAATGAAGCAAACATTACTCTATTAGTTCCTCTATGAAAGAAATGTTAGGAAAATAATGGAATGAAGCAAACGTTTCTCTATTGGTTCCTCTATGACATAAACGTTTTAAAAAAAATTTGATGAAATAAAACATGTGAAACTTACGTGATGAGTGAGTAGATGGTAATTTAGTAAAAACGAACTCTATCATATTCACGGCAAAATTAAATTTCATATATGGATCAATTGGGCAACGTAAATCAGTTCAATTCACCTACTTATCAACCATCCAACATTTACTTTACTAAATTTATAACCTTCCACCCGTTAATTGGGTATTATGGATGTTAATCACTTTATTAGCCATTCGAGCACAAATCACAATGGATTTTTTTTTTTTTTTTTTTTTTTGAATAAAGACAAATCACAATGGATTTTTAAAAACTGAATAGACATACTCTAATGATCACAACGTTTTCTTTTCTTTTCTTTTCTTTCTTTTTTCAACTTGCCTGGTAGTTAATTATTATTATTATTATTTTGCTAATGAATATAATGTGATCTCATTAATTGAGATGACGTTTTTTTTCTTTATTTATTTATCTTTGAATATGGGATGCGGCAATTCTAACTATATATTATGTGTGAAATTACTAGTAATTTTTACATGTAATTACGATTTGATAATATTTTAAACACCAACAAAAAAAAAAAATTACATCACATGTCAAAGTTGGTGTCAAAAAAGTTCAGAGTTTGGTTCCCTTAATTGGAATTGTTCTTTTAAATAGATAAGTATTTTGTCAAAATTGAAATTTTACAATCTAAATTTAAATTTATCAAGCAACAATAAAATCAAGGTGTGTTATAAAATCAATGCAAAATAGTACAAAAGATAAATTAATTGTAAAGCATGAACAAAGAAGAGAGGCGCAAAGGAGAACGCTTTGTATTGTTTATCATCTTATTGCTCTATACATTACATTTCCACATGAACCCTTTGTACAGATATAGGATCATAAGTTGGGATATACATTAATAACTACACTTAAATACCAATCAAGTGGATAGAAAGCCAAAGATAAATGTACTGAAGTGTAGTTTATAGATCTCATAAGGGGTTTTTGAGAAGTTAAACATATCCACATAGTAAATTAATTTATTAACAATTTGCACCTAGTGTAAAAACCCTGAATGCTTAACTTTCATATTCATAGCCATAGGACTTAACTTGCTCAAACACGTGGTTGAATTAACCCTATAGGTGATAGGTCTAACCCCAATTATGCAGCAGAATCTAGTAGCGCTGGCATATAATTTTGACAATTAATATGAAATCGGGTTATTTTCAATTATTCTAAAACTCAAAATATCGCATCATTGACAATTGAATTTATCAAACGTCTTACCAATGATCCATTTGTGATAGAAAACATTAACAATAAAAATGACGGAATGAAACATGAGTGACGGTAATTGGATTATAATGAATATTGAGTGGCTGATTGTGTTAGTAAATTGAGCTAAATTCACATTATCCAACTCATCCACCTATGAAAATCATAGTTTGAGATCAATTGGGTAACATAGATCTAGTTTAATTCACCCGTCCAATCAACACTACATTCATTTTACCAAACTATCATCCACTCACTTATTATGTGAGGTTCGTGTATTTCATTCCGTTAATGGTGAAACATTTGATAAGTTCGAATGACAGTAGTGTAGTGTTTTAAGTTTTAGAAAGTAAAATAAGATAACCTATACATCTCAAGAATTAAGATTAATATCAACCTTTTGTAATTAGGTTCATCCATGGTTGTAAATATCCATGATATTTTCAAAATTTCTACTGAAATTTCCGTGTTTGAGGGGTACCAAAATATCTTTTAGGTGTAATATCTTTTCCATCAAAATATCGATAAAAATATCGATATCAGTAAAATGTAGTGTAATTTTTACAAAATATCGGAAATTTCATGTTGAAAATTTTCAAAATTTTGGATTTCTATCATTTTTTTTTTAATAATGCTATAATTATCTTGTTTTTTTTTTTTTAAAATAGATTATGAGATACAACAACTAGTGACTAGTATGTTATAATTATCTTATAAAAAAAAGAGATAAAAAATAAAATAAAAGACAACATATAAAGTCGAGAAAATATATTCTCCTAGATTTTTACAAACTTTGCATAATTTCTTATTTATGAAAATAGGTTGAGAAGAGATCAAAAAAACCTATATATTAACATGTTTACAATTATATTCAAATATTCAACTCTATTCAAATAACATATCATGACACCAATTTTGCTTGAATCAGGATGGCATCCCAACCATGTTTAACCTCTTAGGACTTGCTTTTGGTATTAAGATAAATAAGATATAATGTATTTCCTATGTACAACTTGTGTATTTATGTATCTTTTTAATATTTGTGCTATTCTAAAATGTTAAAAATATATTTTAAAGCAAATTTTAGTAACTTCCGTAATTTTTTTTATAATACCACTGATATCGAAAATATCATCGAAATTTCTGAAAAATTGGACTACCGATATCTCTGTCGATACTGTTATTTGATGCAGTATGTTTACAGCTAGCTAGCTTGATGGATATAAATAAACGTGATCCTTTGTTTTGTTTTATTATTATTATTTTTAGTGCCAAGTGAACCAACTTAGAAAAGAGAGGGGAAAAAAAAAAAGGAAATGAAACTTTAGATTAGTTAGGTATGTTGATGTTTGCTTTTCGAAACAAAAGGACACCAAAAGCAGCCTTTGTTGAAAATAATAATAATAATTAAAAAAAAAAACACAGAGGAGAGCATTGCTAAATTCATGACTTTATTTGATTGATTTCTTTTCTAAAAGGAATATTGGCCTCATAAGACTAACCTAAAAAACTACAAACGACTTCAACAATCACAAACATATCAACTAGCAATATAAATATGACAATAAAGTTTAGCACTTTTTGTTTTTTGACTGATCATTAATGGAAAAACTAAAATAATTGCATGCACTTTCATGCTTACTGCTTAACTATGTTCAAGATGAGGCACCATTACTATAATTTTACAAGAATTTCCACATGTTCGGTGGCTTTTGCCATAAATTTCGGACTTGATTTTAGGACCTATCAATGTCCAAAATAATACGAATGATACTACTTTTATATACCAATTAATGTGTCTAACTTTTTTTTTTTAATATATATAAGATGGGATGATATTTGTGTTTTATAAGATACGGATCCGATCTATCAAATTATATAGATAGGGACTTAAAATCGTATAATTTGTTAATTGTAACACTTGTGTTTGATATTATCAATCACTATAGTAAATAAAACTTGATGGTCAAATTGTTACCTCAAATATGAGAATTTTGTGGATTAGGGAGGGGAAAATTGACAGAAAGAAGAAAATGAACTGAAATTATTGTTACAATAATGTACACAAATATAATAATACCAAATTAAGCCGGTTAGCATTGTTATTTCTTTTTTTTCAAATCAAAATGTCACCATCTTATTATAATGTCCCACACGATATTCTATTGTCTACTCTTACTTTCAATCTCTTTCTCTCTTCTCCCGGCTGATAGCTGACCACTTTCATCATTATTATAATTAATTATTTTGTTGCATGCATGAACCAGTTAATCTTTTCGGCCCCTTTGGGAGACCAAAACCCACAAAGGTATTTTGGTTTCACTTGGACTCGTAGGTCCAGTTAGTACGGTTAACCAAACCAAACCTAACATTAGTATTATTAAAAGTAGTGGTAGAATCTAATATATATATATATATATATATTATAATGCGAAATTTGTTTTAGACCAAAAATTTTTGTATTTATTTTTTGGTCCTCCATTTTTTTTATTTTAGTCTTTTTTTTCATATTGGTAAATTTCTTTAATTTAATCCTTTTTATCATTTTATCTTTCTTTTGTGCCTCTTTTTTAAAAAAATATTTTTTGTTATATGTTTAATTTCCCCTATTCAGATAATTTTTTATTAAATATGTCTAATGTGTGCACAACACATGCTTTAGACTAGCAACAAAAAAAGTCATACAAAAAAAGGTCACAGACAAATACTCTTACGTATATACAAGCTCTAACATATATAGTTATGAAAGCCTTTATGTACTATAATAGTCCGATAAAAGCGATAGTTATAACATTATATTTTACAGTTTATAACTATTTGTTAATTTACATATAACTTTTATTTTAAATCTTACAATATAGATTATTTAAATTATTAGAATCAATTAATTGTTACAAAAACATACAGAAAAAGTTACGTTCTGTCTTGCACAAGAGAACTCTATATATAGACACACACATGTAAGCACGTGTGTTTGACAAGGACGGAGGCATAAGGACATGAGGGGGGATTACCCCCCCCCCCAAAAAAAAAAAACTTTTTGTTAATTATGTTTTAATTATTTATAAAACTTTACATATAGTCCCTCTTAAAATTTAATATTTTCATTTTTTTTTTGTAAAAATAAAAATTTGTTATTAGTCCCCCTCATCAAAGTTTTTGACTTCGTCGTGTTTGATATGCTTCTCTTTCTCTCTCTATATCATGAGGCGAAGATAATTGTAGGAATGGAGTACTACTCTGGTCTCTATCAAAGAAGATGGGTCTTAATTTAGTTTGCAAGTCACACCTTGCAAATGAAATATCTAAAAACACATGTTTAAATATTCTTTTTTTTAATTATTTTTTTACGGTGTCATTTTCACATCCTGCCGACCAAATAGAAAATTTTAATCAAATTAAAATCTCATTTTTTTTTCTTTTAATTTTTTTTAATCCTTTTACCCTTCCTGCTACCTGTATAAGACATTCTTGGAGTAGCTTTCTTGAAAATTAAAGAGTAGTTCTTAAAGAAAAAGGAAATTGAAAGACTTTTTTCAAGCAAATAAACAAAACGCAAAGACGTTTGATTTTTAATTTTTTGTGTTTTTGTTTATGTAAAGCAAAAAGTAGAGTTTCTAAACAATATTGAACCCGGGCAACCTTCTTTAGTTGTTCTAGAGGTAGAGGCGACAGGTTTGAGTGATTACATGGAGGCTTCTTAAGGTAAACAGTGAAGGAACTACTTTGGAGACGATAAAATGAGTTTACGCATCTGGATAAAAAGAAATAAAAATTGTTTGCTTGAACAAAATAGAAAGATATAGTTCACTTCAGTCTCGTGGCATTTTAAAGCCAATCTTATTACGGGTCTCTCATATCTCTCGTGAAAGAACATGTTACAGAGAAATTTGTAATTCATATATATTGATTCATGTGTTTGCTGGACAAAAGTAGAAAGATATAATAGTTCACTATTTTGTCCCATGGCATTTTAAAGTTCAATGATTTTGCTCTTAAACTATTTGAAGTAAATCTCATTTTGGGTCTCTCAAATCTTTTGTGAAAGAAATCTTATATATAGACAAGTTGCTTACTCATACTGTTCATTCTGACAAAATCTTGGTGGTTTGCAGCTCCATTTGTATGCCTAATGTCATTCAAGGATTTGGCTGCTCATCCTAGCTAATTGTATGTCCATCAGCTCCATTTTAAGAAATAATTGATACACTTTTTTCCCTTAGCTAGGGTTTTACAATGTATTGATTGCATGGTGAGTCATCGGTAAATTCTGGAACAACCTCCAACTTTTTTTTCGTTTTGCTCTTTTTTTTTTTTTTTTTTTTTTTTTTTGGAGTTGGGAGGATTCGAACTCTGCATCTTATAATAAATTTTCTATTCGTAAATTTAAAGTATGAGAGATTTGATGTGGCATGGACATTCTAGTAGACGCAAACCTAATTATTATGTATTAAAGCATTGCGAGGGTAGTTGTTGTCTCTCTCGGTTTGTTTATATAGAAATAACATGCTTGTTATTTATTTTATTTTATTTTATTAATTACTATAAACATTATAGTATTTATAATTTAATTTAATATTATTTATTTAATTTAAGTTTAGAATTTTATATTTCTTATAATCATCATTTAGCTATTGCAATTGTTTCCTGGTAGCGTTGGGACTTGCGAGATGTAATGTAAGAATCTTGAAGATTAGTGATAGAGATAAATAAACTTTCATAAGAATTTGGTCAGACTTTCTGCGTTTAAGAGCGCGTATATGTATTTTCAGTTATTAATTATGGGTTTTCCAATGGGAGTATAGAAAGTTGTGAAAAAGACACTCAAAATAGACATATTCATGTTTTTTACCTTCTCTTATACTTTATTTTTCTTCATATTTAAATAGTTGGAGTTAAAATATATATAGATATATATTATATAATCAAGACGATAATCCAAAGATATATTTTTTTAAGGTATGATCTAACAAGATAACCACCCTCAAGTTTTTCTTGTAATTGATCAATCAATACCAATTTTCGCTCAAACATAGGAAATTCTCGATACTCTCTCATATTAGCTAGTAAATGGCATAATACATAGTCACAAATACATATACACACACATATATTGATAAATCCTGGAGATATAAAAATCAATTGGTAACACAAGATATTCCGATTAGATCAGCATCCCTTTAACACCATCATTATTTACCCATCTTATTTTATTATTAAAAAGAAAAAGATAATACAACAATATCCCAAAAAGGAAAAAAGGAAAATTGTAATAAACAACCTAGGTATCAAAAAGCAAATAGAACACTGAAAAAATGATGCTCCCATGGAATTAACTGGAGACCGGTTTAGAGATTTAAATCGTAATGTGACGAAGTAAGAAACAATCAGTAGTCACTCGAAGTAGTGCAGAAAGCTGAATTCAGAGCTATAGCCCATGGATTTGTGAAGGAACAATTGTTAAAAATTTACACAATGAACTGGACATCACAACCATTGAACCCATTAGTATTTATTGTGACAATCAAGCGGCGATATGAATTGCCAGAAATCCAGTTCCATCATGACCGAGACCAAACATGTGGAAATTGATCGGCATTTCATCAAAGTTTGAAATCTAAATTAGATTTGGCAGCTAAACTGAATATTATATATACGTAAAATCCTTCCAAATTGATACAAACACAGGAATATATTGATAATTAGATGTAAACTACAAAATTCGGGGATTAGAATATAAATCATTATTAGTCAACAGTGACATGCAAAGGACAAATCACTTTGAAAAAATAGTTTCCAATATAGATATGGACAAAAGAAGTTTAAACAGATGGTTGCTTAACACATATTGGGCATAATGTTGAAGTGACTAATGCATGATAGAGAACTAATATAAGTTCGATTATCGCTTAGATCATTTTTTAGCAAATTAAGCCAAGTCATATGGCCATGCATTTTGGCCGTTTAAGACAAAAACATTAAAAAATTTCGATCAATTTAAAAAAACTTGGTTATGAATTACGATTAGCTGATTACCCTTGGTATTGGTATCATTAAGTAGATATATATATATTATATATATATAATTTTGTTAAGTTATGGAGCTTAGTTAATATCTTGATGCAAAGACAGTAAACGGTAAGCCCTCATACCTAAATTTTATTAAAAGGTTGTTCATTTAAGATAGTTTGGGGATTTCATACTTTTAATTTCGATTATCTCTTAGTTTTATCTTATAAGTTTTAGTTATTCAAAACTAGGTTAGAGAAAAAACACAGAGAGAATGATAGGGTATGGGATTTTCTAATTAAGTCCCTTCTTCATCATAGTAAATTAGTCAGTAGTTGAAAGAGCACGTAATCTCACATTGAGATGAAACTTTATAAATCTTGTGTGTTCATACTTACTTATTTTCTTCGATGATCTTATTGATCTCAATAATAAAAAGTTAGAGTGTTTAAATCTTAACAACTTCCCCAAACGTACTTCTTTATTAAGTACGCCTCAAACATTTTACATTTAAATTCTCTTGCTAATAAAGGAGTGTTTATGAGAAGGGATGAGAGAGTAGTTTTCTAATTGCAATTTTATATAGTCGAAATTATTCCTCTCCTTTATCATCATAATTCCTTTTGTTAGAACTAATATTTATATAGGGACTTAAATATATATATAATTTTTTTTCTTGTCTTTTGAAATTTTTGTATTCAATTTATATGTGTGTTTGTTCTATCAGTTAGATCTTGAAAAGGGAAATAAATAAATAACTAAATAAACTAAAGACACTATAATAGGAGATCGAAACATGTGTAGGGTATCCATCAACCACGGATTTCCTTTTTTGTCTGAAAGATTTGGATTAATTGATAATGGATACATATAAAAATGTTTATAACGATGTGTGTGTGTATATAAAATATGTGTGTGTGTATGTATATTCCTCGGGCTAAAATAACTATCAAGGTGTCGGTTTCTTGACTTTTGTACTTTCCCATCAAATCTATGATCACAATTCCAAGAACCTAAAAAACAAAAAAATTTTAAATTAAATAAACTAATTTGAAAATCTAACAATAAGAAGTTGAAGCTTAGGTTGTAGGGTCTTGACAATAAGGAACTGTAAATTTCCCATGAGCCAAAACAGTGGACTCTTAAACCGAAGGACTCTACACACACACACATATATATATTCATATTTTTATATATATATATATGGGTAAATATCTATACAATTTGCCTAACAAGTACGATGCTCTATTCGATGCAAACTCTAGGGTTAAAAAAATAAATGTTTTCATACTTTGGCAAAAAATTATTTTTTTATTATATTCCCTTTAAATTCTCAATCTCAATAATGTCGGCAAATTGATTATTCCCTTGATATTATATTATAGATTTGTTAAAGGATACTTATTTAAAAAAAATGAAAAAAGAAAAAAGAAAAGAAGAAAAGAAGAAAAAGAAGAAAAGAATACAACAAAGCTCAAGTCGCTGTCACGGTAGTTACTCGATTATCGGTTCAAAGAACAATGCTATATGTATGAGTGTGATTGAACAGCAAGATGGGCAATATATGAATAATTAATTACAGGATTATAAGTTTGTTGAAATTAGAAAAACAGATATTAAGAACGAAGAAAAAAGTTTAACGAAGTGTATAGTGGACCCCTTGTACCTTTGATTGATGTAGATTTAAACCGTACGTAAAATTTATCCCCTTGAGATAATGTGTGTACATATATATACATTAAGATTTTTCATGAAGTCTCGTATCTGATACCATATGATATCCGGTAATGTGAATTTCAGTTATTGAGAATGTAAATCCATATAGAAGGAAATGTAGTTAAAATAAATGTGAATTCCTTTTATTTTATATTTTATTTTGAATAAATTCACGTTTACAGTAACTGAAGTTTACATTCACACTAATTAAAGTTCACATTCACAATAACTGAAATTCACATTGCTGGATACCATTTGTTTACAGACTAGAAAACCAAATCCTAAGATTTTTCTTAAAATTTTTTTATTTGTTACTCTAAATAGGTTTGCACAAACTTATTGATCACATTGCACAAACTTGTTGATCACAGAAACATACTTTACTGAAGACTGCTTTGAAAGGAAAAATTAGAACTGGATTCCCTTCACATAATCGGCTTAGAAAATCGAGTTAATGCCGTTAAGTTAATTATTATTAAAATCAAAAGAGAGTACATTGTTTGAAAACTTCCTTCTATACATCCTTGCGTGTTAAAAAGATAGGGATAAAGGGGGAAATAGCATATATTTGGGTGGGGATAAAAATTTATTGCAGGAGTTCAAAACAAATTGAAATTTATACATTTTTCGCACACTTACAAAACTACTACTGTGAAAAATCAAGTATCGTCATCTCAAAATCCATAATTCATTGTTCACCACACTTCGTGGAATTTACTCAAAAAAAAAAAAAAAAAAGAGTAAGTTAAGAATTTACATAGTAAATACCATATCCACAAGTTAAAATGAAAATCTAAAAAACAAGGGCATTAAAGTACTTGCCTTGTTAATAAGGATTTACTAGATAAATTGAAATTTAAAAGAAAAAAAAAAAAAAAACCAGCTATTAATTGACTTTTATATATAAAGATTTACTTACTAAATAAAATAATACCCTAATATTTACCAATTAATTTATTTAATAACAAATGCTTGTTTAGCTCTCAAAACGAAAATAAAATAGCATCGGCGGCACGCACCTTGCTCTGGAGTTCCCACGACCTCGCCGTCGAGGAGATTTTGGTATTTGTATGATTTTGTGATCAATTATTAATTTTGACAAGAATTTGCTGTAAAAATATGTGATCAAACACACAACTTTAATATGTCTTGTAAATTTTAAATTTTGGATCTGGTTTTTATGCTTCTTAGTTGATTTTTTATTTTTTTAAAATGAAATAAAATTGTGATTTGATTCTTCTGTCATTGCAGATCCTCTACCGTTGCGAGTTTCTGGTGCAAACGCGTGAAGCGTTATACTCGGTTCGCTTGAATTTTATGAATTGCTGCTCTTCTTACATCAAAATTACAATTACTCTTGTGTATTCTTTTGTTAGGAAACTAAAGAATCTATATCGCTTTTGTGTGTTGTTAGCCTAGAAATTTATTGCAATTGGATTTTGGTACTTGCTACATAGTATTTGTTGTAACTAAATTTTGGATATCAGAGAGTTTTTTTTTTTTTTTTTTGTTAATATTTGATTTTGGAGTTACTCTTGAAATTAATTTGTCAGATTGTTTTTGTCAATCTATTAGACTCTAATAGCTTAATCTGATTATAAAAATTATTATAGTATATTACCAAAAATAATCTACCTTACAGAGCGGGAGATGGCGATCATTTTCAGTTGAAAATAAAGAAAAGTAATCTACGAGATTACTCTCCAGATCCGGAGACATTGATTCATTTTGTGTTGGGAACATAAAATTAATATAATCTTATCAAAATTAATCCACTCCAATACTCTCTGATTGTCGAAAAAAAAATACATATTCTAATAAATTATCAAAAGTAATCTACCAGAATACTCTTTGATGATCAAAGTTAGAGACAATCAATCATTTTTAGTTAAAATAAAAAGTACAGTAATCTACCAGGTTTCCAATGACTTGATTTGAAGATGGCCAATCATTTTGTGTTGGAAATAAAAAATAATCTAACAGATTACCCAAAACAATTCACTAAAATACTCCTAAGTCACCGAAACCGGCCTAGCGGCTGACGATCGTTGATGATTAATGTTGATTTCATAATTGTAATCTATCATATTACCTCTTTCGCCAGCTAGGGGTAATTTCAACAAGATGAACTATATTGACCTTTAACTTATCTTTTAAAAAAAAAAATGAACTGAACTGAATCCACTAAATTGGGGCAATAACCCAAGGGTTATTTACATATATGACGAAATTGGAGGTTGTAGATGCTAGGGATCTATAGTCAAATTTAGTTGATAAAGAAATTAACATATAGAAACTGTTGGGATCTTTGGACAGTGCATATAAAGTCACAGAACAACAATAATCAGAAAACGATACAGATAAATTTAAAATGAAAGTAGTGAAACATAACAATACCGATATTTAGAGAGATTCACCGGAACTATGCTACATCCTCTGAGTATGTAGTTTTTCACTATATATGAATTTGAGTACAAGAAGTTTACAACTTCTGGGTATAATATGACAGAATAACCGCAGGCAAAGGGCTGAAAAGGATCCCCCAAATGAGAAGGGTCTTCCCCTATCTAAAGAAGATAATTCATGGGTTCGAGTTCTTAGGACAATAGTGGGCAGTTCCCCACTACCTCAAGCAATTCGGAATGTATGCAAGAGCGTGGGCTACGATGCCAATATTGATTGTGGGCTTGGCAATTATCGAGATTAATCTTTCTTCGTTCGATGTTCGCAAACATGAGTACTGAACGACAACATGTCATCCAAAATGACCAAGGATTAAGCATCATTCATTGTTCATTTTGTTGGGCCAAATGCCCACCCGATCCACACTTAGTAAATTAGCGGGCCTCAAGGAAACTGAGACCAAATGGTTGAGGGCGATCATTCGTCGTTCGTCACTCTTGCGAATGGTAATCGTTCGTTGGGCTGAGCCCAAATGTTTGAGTGCACTTGATCCATCGTGATCCAATGTTCATCGTTCGTTGATTAAGCGGTCGTGATGATCTAGTTATAATATTATGGGGAGACGAAGTCTGACCCCAACAGAGGTGTTAATTTAAAAAATATCCAGTTTTTATTTATTTATATGAATGTCTAAATTGATACTTATAAAGACCACATTACTCTTTAATTAAGAATTGAAATGAACAAATAAAGAATATATAAAAGGAATGAAAAATCTCTTAAAAAATGTTTGACTAAGCAAATCTTTATAAAAGTAAAAAAGACCATTTTACTTGATTTAATATAAAGAAAAATAACCACGTCAGATATAAGTTATATGATAGAGTATGTAAAAATTAATCTTAATAATAAATAATTGATCATTATGATAAAGTTCGTAATGAATATTAAAAAAGATTACAATAGTAAAGAAACAAAAAGCAATTTAAAACCTAAAAAAGATAACATAATGCTAGAATAATTATCATAAAGAAGGGGGGAAAAAAACATACTACATCTAAAGAACATCATAATGATATAGTAATCATCATAAAGAATAAGCAATTTCAAACCATATTTAAACCTTAGAGACTAACTATTAAATAACACCAATAAAATAGAAAAAATTTATCATAATAACGTTACAAATATCATAAAAAACTTAAATCATACTAAAAAATAAGTTTTTAAGAAACCAAAATCATACTTAGAAAATATGTTTATAAAAAACCTAAAACATACAAACAAGCAATCGTTTATAAAAAAATTGGTCATAAAGATAAAAAGATAGAATATTGATAAAAAAAAAAGTAGATATAAGTTGTATGTTATGTATAAAACAATCATTATAGTAAAGAATTTTTTCTTGACATACCCCGAATAACAAACACAAAAATGAAGGATGAAGAAATGAATACCACATAAAAAGAATATTAATGGGGTTTTTCAAAATTCAAAAAAATCAGGGAAAAACTAATTTAGGTTTATTAAATGTAATGCTCATTTGTGAGCAAAAAAAAAGTCCATCATTAAAGTCAAAAAACAAAAAAGAATCTATTTAAAAATGAAATCAAATCAATTATGGTAAAAGGGCAAAATATGTATTACAAACATATATTTCATAAAAAAAAATAGACATATATATAATATAGTTTAAAAACGGACTTATTTTAAAACAAGACCCTAAAAATGGACTTTTTATGTAATTATTTATAATCCAAAAATGTTTTTTTTGGGTCGTCAATCCGGTAAATCACCCAAGGATGAAAATGTTGATGTCAATGAAAATGTCGATGTCTATAAATATATATATATATATATATATATATATATGATACTTAGAGAAAAGCTTGTAATTTTTACCAAAACTTTACAAAATGTAAAAATATTACCTATTCCGAACTAATGTAATAATAAAAATAATATATTTTGTAATCGAATATGAGATTTGTGTAGTATAGTGCAATAGGAAATCACCATGATGATTATATTTTGATTATTATTTCAATATAAGTATAGTGCAATAGGAAATCACCATGATTGTACTTTGATTATATTTCAACTTGATATTGGGTACTCATTATAAACAAGATATAATGAGGAGAGAAATAGACCAAAAACCTCTCATAATAAAAATAAATAGCATAAAACTTTTCGAATGATAGTAAATAGCATATGCAAAGTATAACATGTTTATGAGGCATTATTTGTGATAAAACTATCTTAAAAATTTTCTTGTAAATAGAATGTTTGCGCTAAATATCATATGTATAATAAATAAATATTTTTTTATAAAGCATATTTACTATTGGATTACGTTAAAAAATTTCTCATAAATATACAATTTACCATAAATATTTTGTTTATCTCAAACATTTTTAAATTATGCTATTTACTTTGAGCTTTTTTTTTAATGGCCTATTTGGTATAATTTCTCATGTAATCTAATAAAGTACATAAAATAAAAATTAATTACCAAACATAACAGAATACATACAAACTTCAAGCGTCTTCAATATCAAAAGGAGTTTCTAGCAGGATGGAGAATATTAGATATGTTCTGATCTTGATCTAAACATTTACCAAGTTAAAAAAAAATAATATTAATAAGGATAAAATTAGAGGTAATAACATCATATAACTTATGATTTTAATCATTTTTTTTTAACAAAACAAAATTGTAGACAATTTGAAAACAGGCACTATTACTTGGACATTTATGTCACTAACCCTCACCCAGACAGCAATGAAGGAAATTTGACCAAGGATAATTACAAGCCATAAGACTTCCTAACCTTATTAGACAACAAAATCTCCTACATATCTAACTAGCACGTACTTAATCATATCTCCAACAGAAGCTTTTTTTTTTTTTTTTTGGTTGCTGCTCTTGTAACATAAGCTTTTAATCAATTCCCCCATACGTTTGATGAATCTAAAGATCCAAATTTACTAATGACATGGAATTATCGTATACGGTAGTGATTATTGCATCTGTAATGTTTTAAGCTTTAAATTATCTATGGGTTCTTTTTGAGTGTTGGTGATTATCTATATCTACAAGAAAAGTCCTAAGTTTATTTCATTTCCAATTTTCCGATTACTGCCAACTTGCAATTCCGACTTTAAGATCCTATATCATTCTCACCTAATGATGAAAATGTCTAGGACATTGTCAACATTTTCACGATATTATTTATATTTTGAAGTCTCAACATGGATAACGTGGGGAATGATATTTTTTTCAGAAGTATCCGTCAAATGTCCATAATGTCCAAAAATACACAATATCTGTGAATATCCATAAATATCCAAGAATATATCCACAAAATGTCCAAAAACTCGAGATTTTTTTTTTTTCCAAAAATTTCAAATTTGTCATATAGTTCTTTCCTTTTTTTTTTTTTTTTTTTTTAAACATGAACAAAATGTGACAACCTGCTACACAAGATGAAGTTCGTGGTTGTAAGGCAGCAGGTAGCAGGTGAGGGTATTAGAGCGATTGGAAGATAACATATAAGAAGAGATGGTGTGACTCAAATTAATCAAACTGATGAGGATTCTATTGCCTTGAGTTTTGATTTCATGAGCTTAGAAACCAAGTAAAATTCATACGATTATAATCCTCCTTATGGTTTTCAAATGAGGCCTAGTTCAGAAGTATAAAATCGAGACAATTTTTTCGATATATTGATATATCCTCCACCACAAACTGTTGTCGAGATGTCACTACATACCCATCAAGACTACTCAACAATATTCAATTTATAGGTTAATAGTTGGAAGAGATCAAGAAATATACACACATTAACAATTAACTTCAAAACTATTGAAGAGTAATATCTTGGCAAATGTAGTGTTTAGATCAAGATCAATATATACCTAATATTTTCCAATATGCTAAAAACTCTTTTTAGTATTAAGTATAAGGTATTAAGTATAATTGAAACTTATATGTACTCTATTATGTTTGACATTTTATTTTTATGTACTCTATTATATTTTTGTATTGTTTTGAAATGACTAATAAATACGTAATATTATATTAGAATTACAATTAATGTTTAATTATTGCAATTTAATGTTACATTATATGATATAACTTTTGTTTTGGGAGTTTAAAACAAGATGAAAACTGAAAAGCTTGATGGTTGTTGACAACTAGCAACTGCTTACACCTGCTAAGAGGGATACAACGACACTTGTAAGTCCTTTTCTTTTCAATTCTCTAATTTATTTTTATGCACTTATTAGTTGTTTTATGCAAGTTATCTATGCTTATCTTTGTTATTTAGATATAATAAAAACATAGCTCATAAATTATCATAAACAACTCTCATATTTGATTTTTAAAAAAGTACTGTTTTTGTTATTAAATTAATGCACTATATAATAATGATTGTTTTAACATTTTGTAAAATTTCAGCAAAAAATTATACATGTTTTTTTAAATATCCATTTTTTCTGGGATATCCGCCAATATCGACATTTCCGTTGACATTATTCATAAATCAAAATCTTAACAGCTCTATCGACATCAATATTTTCATTAAATTCGGTTTTTTTTTTTTTTTTTTTTTGGCTCGAGGGAATTGTTTATTTTCAGACCTGAAACCAGGGTTACGAAACTTCGACCTTCATTTGGTCAAGAGTAGAGCAAATCCGTCCCTCCCTCTACCATAAACCTAGACATCAACAGAAATAAAATAAAAGTTTCTGCAATTCTTTCCAAAAATAAATTTTAAAAAAAAAAAAAAAAGGACCAAAACAACAAAGTGCCTAGTAATAACAAGAAAAAAAAAAATAGTCCAACGCAATGCAAAGATCCTCGATTAAGCATAGCACTTTCTGGTCCGCACCTTGTACATGACTGAGGATTTCAGCGGTTTTTAACGGGCAACTTTTAAAGCAGCAAAAATAAATTGACAATGAAAATCCACCATTCATGTCCCGTTAATACTTCTTTCAATAGATGTTCTTACAATCTCACTGATGCTATGAGGAATTAATTTTAGAAACACCTTTAGTCCGCATCCATTTCTTCCAATGCTGCTTTGGCGGCTGCCTTTGCTTCCTCTAACAGCTCCTCAGGAACCTGAAAATTTATAAAACTCTGAACATGCAAAAAGACGGATAATTGCAGAAAAGGTATTAAAAAAAATTAAAGCACAACTAAGTCACAAATCGTAAGCAACACCAATGACGCACAAATTGGTTTTATCAAGCACGAGATTATCTTCATTTCCAGTTCAAATGGTGGGGGCTGCAACAAGGATTTCAATTGCAGGCTACACACTTTAAAATAAAGTAAGAAGAAAACAGGTCCGAGAGAACAAATTTGATTTAATACGTAAAAGAACGCGACTAGAAATGTTCTGTCATATTTATAACTGCCAGGATCCCTATACATATTCTGAAACAGTTCTAGTAAATCTGGGAGTAGTACTTGCTAAATGAATCCTGGAGCCCTAAACTAACTCTAAAGAGATCAAAATGAAAACTCGTTATCTGATGGACTTCCCATCTTAATATTAAGTGGTTACCTTCTGATGTTGCCGGTTCGATTCATCACAGACCCAGCTCAGTTCCAATTCAAATTCCTTGTCCTTCGCCTCATCATGTATTCCATAGATGCTGTTCAGCATTGGTTACCAATTTCAGTATTAGCAAAAATTCAGGTCAAGCATGTATGAAGAGGATAAATTTAAATGCTTTCTTACTAATGTTTTTTATACTACGTCTCCCTGATGGTATGATACTCAATGGCAAACTCAAATGACAAATGACGTGTTTTCCAATGTCAGAGTAGGGGAACAGGCACAAACTACTTTTTCAGAGGATAAAAAAAAGAAACATCAACTGTAAAGTTATAACATCGATACAGTCTGCTCTAACATCGACTACTCCAGTACTCTTCAGATAGGTAAAAAGGGCAGATAAAACTCAGAATAGCTAATTGGAAAAAGTGAATACTCAGCCTTTGTTAATGCAGATTATCTTTCCAAAGCATTTAGGAATTGTCGAGGTTAAAGCAAGGGGTACTAAAGTTTAATCAGTATAAGAGCCGAACTGAATCCTGACATATACCATACACATCAAGTCTCTACATGCTATACAAAATCTTCCAAAGGATGAGAGCCTTTGGGAAAGTTCATAACTTCACATCACCATTGCAAGCTGTTGTAGCTGTTCCACCAACATCATATCTTTCCCAAAGAAACACTTCTCCAGTCGACTCTTGGCATTTTGGCTCACAAAAATTACGTGTCTTTGCACTTGTTATGTTTTTTTAGTTTTCAACATAAGAAATAAACAGCTAGAAAATTTCATCATAAAGTTAGGAAACAAAGGAACAAAGGACATTTATAAAAAGTGCTACTCACATCTTGGCAACTTCAATAACACCTTGCCGGCAAGTCAATTCAGAAAGCTTCAACTTTTCAATCTCCCTGCCACCAGATAAAAATATATAAGCTCCACCACACAAGTTAAAGCACAGTCGGATTAATCAATTTAACTTTGCCGAGACTTGAATTATTAAAATTAAATAAGAAAGAAAAAATAAAGAAAAATGACCACATCATAAAGGACAACTACATGATTCATCCTCATAAGAAATACATATTTGGTTAAATAAGATATTCCTGTAGTATTAAAATTGCAGTGGAGTATACTACTAAACGCAGCGGCTATTAGCCATGGATACAACTTTCTTATGCTGAAGCAGACCCAAAATAACATGTTGATGAATACTTCAATATTTCAAGCAATATTGCCTGAAAACAATAAGACAAACTTATATAAATTAAATGGCAATGGCACAACATATGCTAGACAACGTACACAAATGAGTTTCAACTGAGTTTCAACGTACACATATGGCACAACATATTCTATAAAGGACGCACTCTGCTTAAAGTAAAGAAAAATGGATTCCATATCCATCCAAATGAGTTTCAACTTTCCAGCATGGAACAAGAGTATTGTGCACAAGCATGCAATTTTCCACGAAGAACCAAGTTTATTTATATGTATATGGGGGAAATTACATCATCTAGCACCCTTCTGGAAATTGTGTCCAGTTTCACTTTTCACATTTTCATACTAAAACCGCCTTTACAAGATATATTTGCACATACAGGGAAGAATCTAGTCACTAATTTGCAAATCTATGCAAATTTGACTGTACTTTGGCTGTACAATACATACAGATTTGACTTTTCAAGAGAAGGGCAACTACCTTTGGCTGTACTTTGGCACTAAAAGTAAAAACAAAGAGATTGTAGTGGAAAAATATGTAGAAAGGAATAAGGATACATTGTGAGGGGTTGGGATAAAATTAAAAAATAAATAAATAAAATAAATAAAGATAAAAATTAAATT